>JAECMU010210602.1:0-24697 GCA_016106625.1 Dracogyra subfuscus | reverse complement strand
GGGGGGGCGTATAATTTAATACATCAAGGTAAACATATTTTAAAATTTTGTACACAAGTCAAAGCGTTTCAAATATTTTACAATTAATTCTGGATGTAATTTAAACGATTTCAAAACATTTCTGTTGCCAAATATATAATTTCTTGTCGGCTCGAGATGAACACACTCCACCAAAATGTAGCGCACAGTCAGTGTACACTGAGTGTTCACACTGAGGAGGTTCCTTCCTTAAAGGGACATTCCTGAGTTTGCTGCATTGTAAGATGTTTCCCACTAATAAAATATTTCTACGATTAAACTTACATGTTAAATATAGTATCTTGTTTAGAATATCAGTATTAATGTGTTTCTGGTCGTCTTAGTATTTGTAAGAAGCCCAAACTGGATTTCGTCTTCAAATAATTTCGTACGTACGAAAAAATATATTTTAGGAAATAAAACGAAATTTAACAGAGTGCAAGTTTTGGAACGACCAGAAACATGTTTAATAAACAGCCACTAATATTTTATGCAGGAAAATATATTTGAAATTTAATTACAATCGTTAAAAAGTCTCTGTTAGTCGATAACATCTTAAACATTGCAGCAAACTTAGGAATGTCCCTTTAAATAAATGAATGCGTCAATTATGAATGGCTGATGCGGGCACGGCATAACACTACTTCATCCTTCCTGCACCGCCTGTAGGATAACTGCCATTCTCCCAGGACTGCCTTGACAAAATGAAGCTTATTCGCAACCGCACCGTCCCAATCATCTTGCCAAGTCGAAAAGATATATTGGTTAATATGAAATTTAAAATTAACTGTAGGGGGACACCAACATGGACACGGAGCATATTCAAAGCAGACTTGGCAGCAACATCTGCCTTTTCGTTACCCTTAAAGGGACATTCCCGAGTTTGCTGCATTGTAAGGTGTTTCCGATTAATAAAATATTTCTACGATTAAATTTACACATTAAATATTTTTATTTTTTATTTTTTTTGTTGGTTTGTTTAACGACGCACTCAACACATTTTAATTACGGTTATATCGGCGTCGGACATGGTTATGTCGAGAAAAAACCCCAGTGGTCAGCTGACGGGGATCGATCCTAGACCGACCGCGCATCAGGCGGGCACTGTACCACTGGGCCACGCTGCCCGCTACACATTAAATATATTTTCTTGTTTAGAATAACAGTATCTGTATATTCAGTGTGTTTCTGGTCGTCTTAATATTTGTAAGAAGCCCAAACTGGCGCTTGTCTTTAAATAATTTCGTACGTACGAAAAAATAATTTTTAGGAAATAAAATGAAATTTAACCTAGTACAAATATTAGAACGACCAGAAACACGTTTAATATACAGCTACTAATATGTATTGCAGAAAAATATATAAAATAAGTAATTACAAACGCTAAAAAGTCTCTGTTAGTCGATAACATCTTAAACGTTACAGCAAACTCAGGAATGTCCCTTTAAAAGGACATTCCTGAGTTTTCTGCAATTTAACAGAAATTTATTAACGATTGTAATTACATATCAAATATTTTTTTCGGCATACAATATTAGTCACTTTATATTAAACGTATTTCTGATCGTTGTAATACATGTACTAGGTTAATTTTCCTTTTATTTCCTAAAATATAGTTTTTTCGTACGTACGAAATTATTTGAAGACAAAATCCAGTTTGGACTTCCTAGAAATATTAAGACGACCATACACGCACTGAATATACAGACACTGACATTCTAAACAAGAAAATGTATTTAATATGTAAGTTTAATCGTGGATGTATTTTATTAGTCGGAAACATCTTACAATAGAGCTAACTCAGGAATGTCTCTTTAATGCCAACGTGGCTTGGTACCCAACAAATATAACATCTTTATTGGCTGTTGACAAAAAGATACACTTTCGTATCACCATCCCAACTAAGGGATGCTCCAATTTCATGTACTGTAGAGCTTGGGACACGAAAGTGAGTCCGTAAAATGATATATTTTGGATGCACATAAATCCTTAATCTGTTCCATGGCTTTAGTGGTTGCCCAATTTTGAGCAGTAAAAATTGATACTGAATCGGGCAATTTCATGGAAATTATTGCGTCATGTAAAAACTGTAGCACAAGCCACAGAATTCCCATCCCGTAATTCGTCTGTGTAAACAGGAATGCAATCACAGTATCTATCTTGGATTTCCATGATATGTTGTTTATAACTAACTGCATCTATGCGATTTTTTTTTTTAAGATGCAATTTTTGGTGGTTTGATGTACCAAGGTGGCAAAATAAAATATGAAGGCTTTTCCAAAATGTCTGTTAAATCAGTGTTGAAAACTGATAAACACTGCTTAATGCGAAGACCAAATGTTCGAATCGCATCCCATCATGCCCTGAGTGTGAGCATTGTCAAGTGTACACCGACTGTGCGGCACATTTTGGTGGAGTCTTAAGCCGACGAGAAATGATATAGTTGGTGACAGAAGTATTTGAAATCGTTTAAGTTCCATCCAGAGTTAATTGTAAAGTTTTTAAAACAATTTGACTTCTATACAAAGTTTTAAACTGTACTTACCTTTATTTTATGTCTTGTATTATACGTTTCACCCACAGCTCCTTACACTGTGGTTTTTTACATAAATATATATATATAAATAATATTTTCATATACTTACCATTTGTGACACCCAATAGCCTGTGTATATTTGTGCTGGGTGTCGGTAAACATTCATTTATTAATTCGGTTTCGCATCATATAACTTCATATATTTATTATCAAACACCGCATTGTGTGCAGGATGTTTTGACATTGATTTAATCTTAGTAGCATACTGCAGAGAAAGCTTTGCACGTCCAGCATCAAAACTAGGTTGGTGTACATCGACATACAAACTCTCTACAAGAGAGAAGTCCGTGGTTGTGTATAGGATCTAGCATTTGCAGGTAAGACTTACGTACTGACCCATAATCAAGTTTAAAGTATCCCTTGATAATAAAGGGAGTAGGGAGTTGATCAAGAAGACCTTGAAAGTCCCTAGGGTCAAAATTGTAATTGTTTCGAGGCGGTAAATAAAATGTTTTCATTTACAATAATAAAAACACCCCCAGACGCTCGATGTTCAGTGTCTTGACATTTATGGTAGAGATTAAATCCTCTGATGTTAATACTGTCAGTATCCTTCAGGAAGCTTTCCTGAAGACATACTGCAAGAGGATTAAACATTTGAATTAGAAGACATAATTAATCAAAATTGGGCCTAAGCCCACGACAGTTCTACTGGATAACTTTATTTTCCATCGGGAGGAAGTATGGGTTTTATCTTTGGCGTTGCTGGTGGTCTTTGCGATCGGCAATGATCTGGAGATGAAAGTTTCGTAAATATTGCTGAACGGCACCGAACGTAGTTCGATCGTTTTCATTCTGCCAGAAAAAAAAATTCTGTAGATTTCTTTGGTGACGTTTTTGTGTCATTGCCTGTCTTAGGGAGATTAGTGTTCAACGTATTTGGTGGATTCTTAGTCTCCAATGACACTTGGGTTTCAATTTCGTTGTGCATGGGAACAACGTTCTCTTTTTGTGCTACCTTTTTTTACCTGGTTTTGAGCCGTTTCAATATCAGACAGGTGTTTTTTTGTATTTGGCTTCATCACAATGCCAGGTAAGGTCTGTGTTGCTGGTCTCCACCAACCTCCTGGCATCAGTGAAGGATAATGTATTTTGTACTTTCACCTGCTGAACCTGTTTTTTCCCACCTTCCACCGTGGACACTCGCGTGAGTATGCACAGTGGTTACCCTTGCAGTTAAGACAAATGGCATCGGTTTTACATATTTTGCTGTCGTAATCAAAAAGACCACAACGAGCACATGTAAGTTTACCACGACATGTGTTATGTCCATGACGAAACCTCTGGCATTTGAAACAACGGAGGGGACTTGGAATGAAAGGTTCAACAGGGATATTAAAGTATCCAGCTTTGACACATTGGGAAAGGGTAAGGATGTTCAATGTGAGGATGCAAGAATTCGTCGGTAACAAGTCATTGTTGCGACGAACCTTTATCCTCCTCAGGCAGTAACACCCTGTGGGCTAAGATTTTGATATATTTCCTCCTCACGGACTCCTTCCAGATCTCTGCTTCTGATAACTCCCTTTGACGAATTGAGGGTGGTATGAGAAGTTACCTTAATTGCGACATTGCAAACAACCTTTGATTTGAGAAGGCAGTCTAAATGTTTTTCAGTTAAACACTCTACCAGCAACCCATTCTTGATTTTCTTCACAGATTTTAGCTCACCAGCCAAAGCAATCACCGCCTTTTGAATGGCAAAACGGATAAAGTTTATTCAAGGCCCCGTCATCAGTGGAACAGATGACGAGAAACATTGGCCAGTTTTGTGAAGAAATCACTTTGGATTTCTTTACGTATTCTCGATCTCCTAGTCCGAAACTACGGTATGGGCCCTTTTCAGGATCCCATCAGAATTTTGAGTTACATTTTGGATGTTATCCATATTTAATAAATACAATATTCATGAACCATGCCCATCCCCCCCTTCCACCACCACCACCACCGAGTCCAACGAAGGGACATGGTGCTGCAGATAACCAAGAGACAGCGATGCCAGGGATACATGATTAATATACTTGGACTTTAAAATTCAAAAACACCCCCAACTGACCATATCCACCGCCCCAAAAGCAACAAGTGGTGAATTGTCACAGGCAATATACTCGGTTGCAGACATTAACCACGACTCAACCACCAGGATCCGATTATCCACCTCACAGCAAACAAGGCGCCTCATACGAGTAGTTGTGCATTTATTGGCCATTCTATAAACGAATGTTCTCCCCTGCACCACGATGAAGTTAAAGGGACACGCCATTAACCATTGTTAACCATAACGCCGTTGGTTTTCGCTAATAAACCCATTGTTTTTTCACAAATAAAATTGCACTTTTCTTACCGTTTAGTATTTAGAATACCGTACAGTCAAACCTTTTGGCATTATAACGAGTTTGGCGTTATAACGAGTTTGATTAGTTTCATTGATCCTGCTCATGGCCTATTCCAGGAATTGATCCAGAACACCCCAGTAATTATTTTGTTATTTTTGTTTAAAAAGAAAGTAAAAGAATAAGCTAAATTATGATTAATATCCTCTTTATTTTCAGTGTTTAATAAACAAATGTAAGGCGGGGGATACCACCGTCAATGGCAAGCAGAAGCATCATTTGTATGCATTGTCATTTACTTTTTTGTCAAAGAATTGAATCAGAGATGTTTGTTTTGTAGTCATTAATATATGGGGATCCAAACGAGACTGCATGTTGTTGACTGCCGTAATGTCCTGCTCTGTAGCATGTTCGTTTGACTCTAAATAACGTAACAGAGTGTTGTTCAAGGCGAACCTTGCATCTGATGATGAAGGTGAAGGAGCATCTTCAGCAGAATCGTCATTGTCTTCATCATCATCATCTTCATTGTCGCCGTCTTTCACTACTTGAAGAATCTCATCAACTGGTACAACTTCACTGTCAATATCAATGAACTCCTCCTCTGTCATCAACATATTTGGGTCGATATTGAATTCCATGGCCAAACGCTCAAATAAATTGTCCCCACAGTTCAGTGAAAGCAACGTAGAACCAGAGGGCACAGACGAGGAGGCATCGTGTAGTTCAGATTCCCATTCCGGAGGTAAGATGTTGGCATGCCTGTAGCAGTTGCCGATCATTTGTGGTGTCACACAATCCCAGGAACTGTTGGCGAATCTAATTCCATCACTGAGCTCTATATTTATCTTTGGTCTTCTGCTGTCAATAGCATCCACCATGTGCTGAACCTGAAGGCGACGATAATGACTTTTTAAAGCCTGAATCACGCCCGCATCCATTGGCTGCATGTGAGATGTTGTTGTGGGTGGCAGGAAATGTATTTTCATATTGCTCATTCCCACATCTCCATCATCGTCAGGGGCAATATGTGACGGGGCGTTATCTAAAAGGAGTAGAACATGTCGGCTCTTTGCCTTCATTTTTGTTGTTGAAGTTATCGAGCCATTCCCCGAATAACAAGCCTGTCATCCAAGCTTTCTTGTTAGAACGATAATCAACATATAACTCGACATTGAAGTTTTTGAAGCATCGATGGCGTTTACTTTTCCCTATAACCAACAGCCTCATTTTCTCACTTCCGTCAGCATTTGCACCAAGAGCAAGTGTGATTGTTGTTTTCAGTTTTTTAGTCCCCTTGACAAACTCATTGGTGGTAAGTGATCTGTCGGGAACCATGGCAAAAAAAAAAAAAACCCAGTCTCATCCATATTGAAAACATCTCGGGGTGCGTATTTTATAATCATTTCACGGGCTTTTTCGGTACCAGATTTGATCTGATTTGACTGTAAAATGATCTGTGATTTTATTTGGATACGTTTTTTGAAAATTCACACATTTCACGTTTTTCCTTTGCCGTTAACGATAACCGTGGCCGCTTACTCGCCATGTTTGTATCTGTTCAACGGGTATAACGGGGTAAATTTACATGTATTTAGATACAGCCAATCCGTACTTCAGTATTTTTAGGCGATAAGCGGGGTTGGCAGTATAACGGGGGGGGACGGTATAACGAGGTTTGACTGTATAGTTCCATTCACCTGAAGTGGTTGTTTTTTTGGTAATCCTTGTTTATAATACCACAAAAATGCAATTTTTGTTTTGTATTTCTTAAAAAGCCACGTGCCTCTGAGAAAGAAAAAAATGTTGAGCAGACGAGGTCTAATCTATTTTTAGAGGGGATATTTCCATTTCAATGTCACAGCCGTTGGTATACCACGTGACCGCGATCAAACTATATTGTTACCTTTGTTTAAGAGTAGGAAAAAAACAAAACATTTTCGTCCCGGGGAGGGGAAGTGCCTCTCCACCCTTGTCGACGACGACTACTACTACCACCCATCACCACCACCAATAATAAACGGTGCATCTAAATGCTAATAACAATAGGTTAGCAGGCCCGTACGCAGGATTTTTAATGGGTGGGTGCGAATTTAAAATGATAAAAATCAACATAAAAATAACCCCTCAAAACAACAACGATAACGTAACGTTATTTAAATTATATAGGGAAAAGTGGACCTTTAGCAAGTGGGGGGTGAGGGGGGGGGATGTGGTGGGTGCGTACACACCTGTCGCACCCCAACCCCTCCTGCGTACGGGCCTGGTTAGGCACTAGTACCCGGGTTCCGAATAGTAAATATAAAATTTATTATTTCAAACACTGTAGTATAGTCAACATGGTCAATGTCGTCTTATTCCGATTCAGGTATCATGATTGCTGCAGCAGCCACACCATGTTCGTAAAGTAACTTCCTGTTCCAAACTCATTCCTTTCGCTGTTCAGAATAAAACAGTTCGAACATGTCCAGGAGAGGTGAAACGAACGCACCCCAAGTTTCTGTCAAATGTGTCGTGTCGTAGGCATTTTTGTGTTTCGAGCGACGTCTACCGGTGACATCAGAATACTAACATTCAAACTTATTTGAAGCAATTGGGACATGGGGATTCCCATGGTATTTATCGATGTAAAACCAGCTTTTTCACTCCATTTTATAGAAATGTGATCTAAATGTGTTACAGGTTTGTAGATCAAACCAAAATAATAATGTTTTTTAGCTGGATGGAACTAGGGTGTGCGGCTTTAATGCACACGCAGGGGTTTTGCCCGATTGATGCCAGGAAAGGCTGACTGTGGCGTGTCGTTAAAGTATAACTGTTAGGAATTAAAATGGTCAAACAAATTAAAATGATGAAAAAGCAGAAAAGACCTTTTGATAATGACTATCTGAGGTATACTGTGTTTCAAAGCTGACCATCGACAAATCAACATCGGAAAATAAAAGTTCGCTGAACTACGTCCAAACGTGGGTCTTTTTGTTATCTGAAATGCTCCATAACGTGTGTTGCTGCAGTTATCACAAGAATGTCTTTTTTTGTTATCGGCGCTCTCCATCGAAAATATGGTGATGTCTTCCACTCTACTCCAAAGAACGTTTCACAGCAACATGGAAGTGCAGTATCACCAGTGAGGAATGCATGTCCAACAAATGTGAAACATGTTCTGACGCCACCTTCAAGTGGCATCAGTGGGTAGAAGAAAACGGTTTCTTGCAAAAAGGCAATGACGCAGATGAGCTTGCCGGTCAACTCCCGAAATTCTTCTGGCACTCGTTCATCAGAGAGAAGCAAGCTACTTCCTACGACTCGTAATTGAAGGCCATGAAATCAAATAGGAACAGATGCCTACTTCAAATGGACTTTGAAGAGAATTTCACTTGCACATGGCAGGATGAAATTCAAAGCGCGCACTGGAAGCAAAGGCAAATTACTGTCTACACAGTTATGGTGTTCCACCGTGGACAAAATGTATTATACGTGATAGTTAGCGACTACCGTGAGCACGAAAAGTCTGCTGTGACTGCATTCACCTCCCAGATGATGATCAAGTCTGAAATGCCTAGTGTTGAGGTGGTTGACGTTTGGACAAATGGACCGTCAAGCCAATACAAAAACAAATATATGTTCACGCTTTTCTTCAAACTCCAGGAACACTATGGGTTGTAAATACAGTCGAACTGTTTCTGTACGTCACACGGAAAAGGCACTCTTAGGTAATGTGAAAGGAATGGCACATCGCTTGCATATGGCCAGAACTCTCATCGTCAGTAATGCAGAAGCCCTGGTCACTGCAGTCAGATCCTGCGAAATAAACATCCATGTACACGTCATAGATGAAGCAGCAATACAGCTGAAATTTCAAGTTGTTGGTACCGAAGCACTCTGGAATGGTCTACAAACATTCCAAAGAACAATTACAACAATTCCTTGAAACCTCTTGACCATCCAGTTGAAATGTTGCACAAGTGCTGACAAATACCGCAATCGTCCTGTTCGTTATAATCTGTCGCAGGTCCAAGTGCCGCGCCCAGTGTCACCGCTGCTAACCAAGTGAGACCGCAACTCGTTTTAAACACTGGATGATGCTATTAATTTTCACGGAAAATAAAGTTACCGACAGGACGCTACCTTAGGCACACCCATCTCTTAGGAGTTAAGACTCAGATAACGTAGATCCCACTCATACCTTTGAAATACCTATTCTGTAAGAAATCTGAGATAAAGTCGGCCATACGGCCTCTTAAGCCCATGCCATGGAGGTCTTTCAAAATCCCATACTAGCATTTGGTAAAAGCTTTTTCGAGGTCAGAAGAGACCGATACCAAATGCTGGTTATGGATAAAAACATCACTACAAAACGTTTCAAATCTAACCAGATGATCAACCGTGTTACGTCTAGTCCTGAACCCACATTACACGCTAGTAAGCAATTTGTGGGACTCCATATACCAAACAAGTCTACAGTTGATCATTCTTTCCATGGTTTTACAAATACAACCGGGTAATAACTGGTAGGATTTGTTGGATCCTTACCAGGTTTAGGAATGACAATGGCGTTTCTCTAATCAGAAGGAAAGTCACCCGAAATCCAGATTTTGTTAACGATATTTAATAGAACCATTAAAGGTACATTTCTGAGTTCGCTGCAATATTTTAAAGGGACATTACCGAGTTTGCTACATTGTAAGATTTTTCTGACTAATAAAATAGTTCTACGATTGAACTTACATAATAAATATATTTTCTGGTTTAGAATATCAACTTCTGTATATGAATGACAATGGCTTTTCTCCAATCAGAAGGAAAGTCACCCGAAATCCAGATTTTGTTAAAGATATCTAATAGAACCATTAAGGATGATTCTGATAAGTGTTTTAAAAGTTGATAATGTATTTCATCTGGTCCTACCGAAGTATCATGGGCTCTACGCAGAGCATCCTGCACTTCCTCCAAAGAGAAGTGCCTATTGTATACTTCAGCATTTTCAGATGAAAAGTTAATAGGCTGCTTTTCAGCTTTATTTCTGACAGATGTAAAAGCATCTGTACTAAAAGAAGAAGACTTATTTATGAGGAAAATTGTCTGCCAAGGCATTGGCAGTGTCACGATGAGACGTCACATCCGTGTCATTGACACATAAATGGCGAACCGTATTATTTGGATTCTTTTCCCTTGATTTTACACATCCTATTCCAGACAGATCTCACAGATGTTTGAGAAGTCAACTTAGAGACATAATTTTTTCAAGATGAGCGGGCAGCATAGCCCAGTGGTACAGTGCCCGCCTGATGCGTTGTCGGTCCATGATCGATCCCCGTCAGCTAACCACTGGGGTTTTTTCTCGACATAACCATATGTCCGACGCCGATATAACCGTACTTATAATGTGTTGAGTGCGTCGTTAAACAAAACAAAAAAACAAATTCTCCAAGATGACTTACTTCTTACTCTGTCTCATTCAGGTTAACCCCGGTAGGTTCGCGTTTGAATCTTTCGAGGGTCCTCTTTCGCTCTTTGATTGCATCTTTGCACAGAGATGGAGGTCCATCATTCTAGAAAATAAATGGAAAGTGGTCACTACCACAACAGTCTGGACAAACTTTCCAGGACAAATCAAGACAAAGTGACGGGACTACAAAGGGTTAAATCAATAGATGTAAAAGAACCACTTGCAGGATGAAAGTATGTAGGACTTTTATCATTAAGTAATACTAAGTCTTTTTTGAGAATTAAGTGTTTAAATGGTTTCACCTCTAATATTATTTACATCCTCGCATCCCCACAAAGTGTGGTGAGCATTAAAATCTCCCATGGTAATAAAGGCAGTAGGGAGTTGATCAAGAAGACATTGAAAGTCCCTATGGTTAAAATTGTAATTGTTTCGAGGCGGTAAACAGCTTGAACATAGAGTAATAGGTTGTGATTTTTAAAGCCACAGCTTGTAAATTTTATTTTAATATGACTTCACTCTTGGGAATATTTTCATTTACAATAATGGAAACGCCCCCAGACGCTCTATTTTCAGTTTCTTGGCATTTATGGTAGAGATTAAATCCTCTGATGTTAATATTGTCAGTATCCTTCAGTAAGGTTTCCTGAAGACATACTGCATGAGGATTATACTTTTGAATTTGAAGACTTAATTCATCAAAATTGGGCCTAAGCCCACGACAGTTCCACTGGATAACTTTATTTTCCATCGGGAGAAAGTATGGGTTTTATCTTTGGCGTTGCTGGTGGTCGGCAATGATCTGGGGATGGAATCTCCATATCATCATCACCGATATCAGCCAAAGTTTCATATATGTTGATGATTTTCAGCTTACCAGGCAGTATTTCTGTAGATTTCTTGAGTGATTTTTGGGTCATTTTCTGTCTTAGGGAGACTAGTGCCCGACCTATTTGGTGGATTTTTAAAATCCATTGACACTTGTGTTTCAATTTCCTTTTTCGGGGGGGGATTTTTGTTTTTGTGCTTTTTGCGTATTCTCATTATCGGAGTTTGTTGTACTGTGCTTCATCACAATGCCAGGTGAGGTCTGTGTTGACTGCAACACTTCGACTTTGGCTGCAGCTGCATATGACTTGTCACCGACTGTAGGTGTGGCGGTCTTCACCAACCTCTTGGTTTGGAATAAAGGGTTCAACAGGAATATTAAGGTAACCGGCTTTGACAGATTGAAGAAGGGTAGGGACGTTAAAGATGAGGATAAGTATTCGTCGGTAACAAGTCATTGTTTCGACGAACCTTTTTCCTCCTCGCAGCAGTAACTCCTTGTGAATGTACATTTTGGCATATTTCTTCCTCGCTAACACCTTCCAAATGTCTGCATCTGATAACTCCCCTTGACGAATTAAGGGAGGTATGCGCAGTTATCTTAAATGTTACGTAGCAAAAAACTGTCGACTTGAGAAGTAGAATGAATAACCGAAAGCAACCAAAAAGCCAGTCTTAATTTTTTTTGGACAGATTTTGGCTATCTGCCAAGCAAACAACTGCCTATTGGCAAAGGGTGAAAGTTTATTCAAGACTCCGTTATCAGTGGAAATGTTTGTTTAAAGGGACATTTCTGACTTTGCTGCACGTTTTATGATGTTATCGATTAACAGACTTTTTAACGATTGTAATTACATATATTAGTGGCTCTATACTAAATGTGTTTCGGATCGTTCTAATATTTGTACTAGGTTAAATTTCATCTTATTTCCTAAAATATAGGGTTTTTTTTCGTACGTACGAAATTATTTGAAGACAAAATCCAGTGTGGGCTTCTTACAACTATTAAGACGACCAGAAACACATTGAATATGCAGACACTGATATTATAAAACAAGAAAATATATTTAATATGCAACTTTAATCGTAGACATTTTTGTTTAGTCGAAAATATCTTACAATGCAGCAAACTCAGGAATGTCCCTTTAACGACACCCCAGCACAAAAAGGGTATTTTTGGGGGGTAAATAAATGAATGTGTCAAAAAGGTATGGCCGATGCGTGCACGGCATAAGACTACTTCATCCTTCCTGCAGCGCCTGTAGGATGACTGCCACTCCCAGGACTGCCTTGACAATCGTCTTGCCAAGTCGAACAAATATATTGGTTAATATGAAATTTAAAATCACAGTAGGGGACACTAACGTGGACATGGGGCAAGTTCAAAGGAGACTTGGCAGCAACATCTGCCTTTTCATTACCCCTAATGCCAACGTGGCTTGGTATCCAACAAAGTATAACATCTTTAGGCCACTCCGTTTTGATTAATAGGTTTACGGATTCGCCGAAGTTCACTAAAACATCCAGCTGGAAAAAAGTTATACTTGCCAAATCATATTCTGTCTTTGTTAACTTATTTTATACAGAAGTACGTTGCGTTTTGACTTTGCCGTGTACTGTGCGGGTGCACAGGTGCATGGCCACCATCTTGTTGTTGTGGTTTAGTCTAAGCAGTCTACGGGAAAAATAAGCCCAACCCCAAACAAATTGCAAAAGAAACTTTTTATGCATTTTCATAATCTATTTGCTGTAGTTAAGCACACATACAAATTCCAAAAATCAGGAAAGTGGGGAAAGGTCATTTTTTGGGGGGTCAAAGGTCACACTAGCTGTTATAAGAAATTCTTGTATTAATGATAGTATTTACATTTCTATCACCAACAATTAAGTATTTGTCAATTACCTTTGACAAATATACATAAAAGAAAGCAAAATTTAGAAGAAAACTAGAAAACTTCGGGTCAAAATATTAATTAGGACTAGTTCACTTTAATTTTATGAACGTTTTCAAATATCCATGGCAATGTTCCTGAACTAACACACCGTATGATCTTTTTATTTTAGCCCCAGCTACAGTATATAATACCAAAAAGTACTGCTTATTCTGTGTCAGTCTTTGGAATTATATACATGTGTGTATATAGTCATTATGCATTAAAATCTGATTTGGGAACTATGTCTCGTCCTCAATTTGCATAGATCAATTGGAGCAACTACTTCCTTTACAGTCCTTGCAGACAATTGAGCACTCCAGACCATGCTTCCTACATGTACACCTCCTGGTGTCAAAACTCGTTTTGTAGTGGCAGCTGATGATTTGCAGTAAGCTTGCAGAAGCTGCATCTTAATTTATCTTTGTAGGCCACAACATTCCATCATCCAGTGACCATCCCCATTCACAAGGGTTTAGATGTCCTCATACTATGGAACCTAGCGGCAGCCGATGTTGGCGGCATCGTATGTATCTGTGCACATGTTTTGTTTGTTTGAACACGATGCGCGAACTTCCAGTATCTTAGATTGTCCAGACCTTCATGTGTGTCACCATCGTACATAGCAGAGATCCAATGCTCTTCAGACTCAACCACCTGTGCTTTCGTACTTTGCGCGAGAAAGACCCGTGCTTGTGACTTCAATGCTTCGTAATCTAATCTTCTTTAGTGTTGCAGCTTTACTAATTCCAAACAATCTGGATGTGGATTATTGGCAGGACTTCACATAATTCGGGTCCATGAACGGCTTTAGTCTTTTTCAAATCCCACACCTTCAGTTTTCCTCTAGAAACATGATCTGATCTTAAGTATAGCGGCAAAGATGAAGACCGCTCCATATGGAAGAGAAGAAGAATCAGGAGATCTGTGTCTTCTGTCAAGATGGTTGATTTTGAAAATGCTGAAGAAACGGCAGTACGTGCAATTAGAACATCAGCGTGAGACGTTGCCTTTTTGGTCTCAATTCCAGCTTCACGCATCTTTTGACTCAACAGGTTGATGAAATTATCTATGTTCGTTTGGTTTGCAAGGAACTGGTCTTTCTTGTTCCTGAAAGGAGTATTTTCCGTGAAACTCACTTGAGTACCAATGATTCCTCGCGATCTTCTGAGGTGCATTGCATCTTTTATGTCTGGACCAGAATTGTAGCCATCAAATACCACGACAGAATCGGTGTGAGTGTGCCTGACACAGTCGATGTACCTCTGACAGATCTCCCCAAATGTTGATCCATTTTGCCATTGTATCCGATGTGGAAGGGATCCTCCATCGATGACGTATCGGAATCCATCTCCAGCAATGTTTTGTGCCACAGAGTCCCCCGAGTTCCATATCGCATCTAACAGTGCCGATTTCTGCGCCATTCTCATCATTCCCGATGATTCAAACATCGAACTTGGGATGCTACACAACTCGTATGTAAATATCTCTGATTTGTCATCGTAGATGTTTGCAGCAGCCATGAACCTTTGAAATAACAGCTGAGGGTCTATTGGGATACTGTCATCTCTTAACTTTAACGCTGATATCATTCATTGAATCTAGTATTTTCAATTCAACTTCTTTGGCGATGTCTACATTTGGCTTAGGGTCTGCTGTAACGCCCGTTTCAATGTTCCTAAGGTTTGGTTCCTAGATGTATGGATCACGGGCGGCAATGAAGGAGGCTAGTGTCCCATTATCTGTGGAGTCACGTTTCCTTCTCGAATCACCGTCTTCCTTGTGCTGATCACTGGTCCGGAAATTCAATGTTAACTCCTGGAGAGCAAGGTTTAATTCTGCGCAATCTGGCATCGACAATATCCATTCCACTCTCTGACTTTCTGTCATGCCTCTGCCTCTTGTAAGACCACCTGCTGCTTTGATGCTCTTCATAAGGATCTGTTCTATTGCTAAATCTGACGAAAGGCCACACCAGAACTTATCAGATCTTCTGATGACATGATATCCTTGTTGAAGGAAAGAGTATATTTCCGGGTGAGTTTGTGGGAGAGTGTTCATTCATATCTTGTAGATAGATTCTGACAGATTAGACGTACAGATTGTGCCCAGCCGCCGTGAGATATGGCAACATCTGCTTCAGTGATTGCATGTGACGTTTCAAGTCACCTGTTCTTTCAGCTCGGATGAAATTTCTGAGGACTTCCACCATGAACTGGAACCATAAGTTTAAAGTTCAGAAATCTTTGTGCGAGGTCCTGAATTCGTCTATTCTTGATTTGATGATGCCGATGATGGGACTGGCACTAACTTCCTGAATAGACGATGTACCTTTCAAGAGTGAATCGAAGAGATTCAGTGCCTCGGATAATTCGTTTTTCATGGTTCCATTGTCTGAGCTGTGTGGTAGTGTTTCGTCTACTTCATTGATCGTTTCTGCATTTCCAGGAATAGTTGTACCATATATCTTTGACAAGATGTTAGCAGTGAGTGCACTGTCGACAAGGACATATCCACGCACCGCTCTAGCGATTGCTTTTCCGGTAAGCATGTGTGATACTGCTGTCGGGGCATATACTGTTTCCAAAAGTTCTGAAATTCCAGACCCAGCCATCAGGTGACCGATGCTTCCAACATAGCTCATCTCCGCATGAAACCCACCAAGATGATTGACTTTAGACGACTGCCAGGTGGTTCGTTATGTATTATGGTCTTTGCTTTCCAATACAATGGTTGATCGAAGGTTAGCATAGGGCTGACATTATTTCTATGTGCGTCTTTGCAGACAAATTGGAGGGTTGAATACTATGAGTGGCAGAAAAAACACTGAAGACTTCCCAGGATAATCTCCAACAAGTACTCTGTGCATCGTAGCAGACCACCTGGGGTATAGGTTTTCGTGTGGCCAAGAGCATCTGGAGAGAAGGTCAATTTTCCATATCTCGTCATTATGAGCAGGTAGCAAAATCTGTAAGGATTTCGTATTTCAGTTTGGACAACGTGTTGTGTTGTTCTCGGTAGGGATGTATGTTGATCCGAGCTAAGTCTGTTATCTCTTGAAGTGTAGGGGATCCACGGAGAACAGGTTTCCTTTTTGACGATCCAGGAGTAACTGTTTGTATGATGCCCATGCCGTGAAATGTCCTGTGTCCATCTAACGTCCGGATGTTGTGCTCCACGTTGTCCGCAACATATTGGATGAAAGAGCCTGTTCTGTTGTAATTTATTAATGTATCATCATTACCACGAGCCACAGCAGCATTCATTTCAAATTTGTGTACCTCAATGTATGAAGATGAAAATCCCAAAGAGTTCAGTGTCTCTACAAGAAATCTAAACGAAAACTGGTGGTTACATATTTTTAGCCAAACAAATTGTATATAGTGCATACTACAAGGGGCAGCTAATTATGACACCCCCCCCCACACACACACACACACACACTCACGCACGCACACACACCAGCTCGTTACTACCCTCTGTACTTTGCATTTCCCAGTAATTAGCAAAATAAAACAATAAATATAACAATACTACCTAAGCATAGTACAACAAAATGGGGGATGGATAACATGGTAGTTTCCCAGTATTATAATGATCTATACAGATATTAGTTAAGTGTTATATGCGTTTCAACTAAATTTGCAGGCTTGGGTTCGGGGGCTTTGGGGGTCTTGAGCCCCCCATCCCCGCCCCTGAAATGTTTTTGTCAGTCATGTTGAAATGCCTACCCGTACACGCAAAGTGTAAATAAATCTTGGGTCCGCACCTGATTTGACGTAATTTCTGAAAAGCGTGACTATGATTGTGTAAATATGACGTCACTATTTTATTGAACATTTGATCGTCCCATTAACATGTAACCAAAATGATAAGAAGAATAATACGAATAATAATATTAAGAAGAATCTATAAAGCACCCCCTTTCTAATTACTAAATTACTAATTATGCTACATGTAGGTCCAATTGTGAACTGGGTTTAGGCCAAGTCTCTGCTTGTAGTGCAGTTGTTATTGACGTCAGTGATGCCGTTCGTAGGTCTTTCCTGTGGTAGTTTATGCTACTCAAATTCCATACATTTTCATGACCATGATACAACTCTATTAGATGCAATGTTTCTATTTCGGTCAAGTGCACACTTGTACTTTTCGTCGCCATTTTTCAAACTTGTAGCTTTTTTATTGGTCCGTTTACCCGTGTCGCCTGTAACATTGCTTGGAAATAGAACAAGTTCTATTCCCGGTAACATTCGTGCAACACTGAGGAGACATGTTGAACATCTTTGAAATCGCACGCGATTTGTGTTCACACGAGCATACATTGTTGCATGCAACAATGTATGCTCGTCTGACGGCCCCTTTAGTTTGCAATAGTACCAGCTAGCTGTTTATGGTTGTGTCATAGATATTTCAATGTGAAAAATGGAAATTATGTAATTGAAATAGCCATACGTTTTGGTTAAAAAATTAATAATAATGACTACTCAAGCACTAACGAAGTTCAAGTAGGGGTGGAAAGAATTAAAAATAATGTTATTGTTTTCTTTTGTATGACAAATTGACTTGCAGCCGGAGGCTTGTATGATAGCTATAACTTAAATGTAAGTATTTCAGTTATTGTAGATGCTATTAGGTAGTTGGGAGTACGAAGTGGGTGGAACTGGTGGTACCCCCAACGTCTGCTCTCCTGTTTCATACCAGTGTCAAATTGTAAATATTACTCATATTTATTGATGCATATTATTATTTCTGAAATTTTAAATATATATTTCATAATGTGTCAGCCTTTAGTATTTTGAATAACTTAATGTGCGTGTACATTTCTATTCATTGTGAAGGGCATACAGCAGTGATGATTTCAGGAGGCACTTTAGGTTGAATCATAAGACATATGAAAAATTTGTTAGGGTGCTTCATCCTCATTTGACGAAACAATTCAGGAGGTACATGTATATATATTCATTTATTTCATGCACATTGAATAATAATGAAGTCTTATGTACTCATTAGGCAATAATTACGCTCTACATATGTTCATTAAACATTTCCAACAAACAAGATGCTTTAACATACTTGATGTCAGTGTTTGTCTTTATTTATGATCATATTAATCTTACAGTCAACTGATACATGCAAAAGACATTTTTTGAAATATTTTATGTTTCCTTTTTTTTTTCCTTTTAACATTCTTCATCAAGATGTTTATCATCAGTTGTGTACAAAATGAAATACAAACTTTACAAAGTCACGGACATTGTGATGGCCAATTATTTGATGTCTTTAGCTGATGGTTTATTGAAAAATGCTTCAGCATTGGTATCAATGATTTGGATTATGCCCATCAACTATTCACACACCTGACATAACGGGTGTGCCAGTGTTGTCTTGTGAAGGCATAAGTATCATTTTGATGTGTATGTACATGTATACGTTCAAGTTTGTAGAAAAGGTACATCACATTTTTCTATTTTACTTAGAAGGCCTGAAATGTATCTTATTCCACTATGTTCAAAGATGGTATGTATAATTAACATCAGGGCTTCTAGACCTTAACAAAAAAATCCCTAGCCATGGCTAAAAATGTACTATCCCTACTTTTCCATGTAAATTTATATAACACTAAAAGATGAAAACAACAACAATCCTCCCACTAAAACAAAAAACAAAAATACCCTCAGAACTGTTAATACAAGTTTTATTATGCCTTGATCTTTGCTAGGTAACCAGCAGACTCATTTAAACATCGTTTCAATATATAAACATAATATAAATTCATTTTGTTATATATTATTATTTCTTTTAATCTACTAGCCGTCAGGCATGGTAATTATTATTTAAAAGCCCGACCGTCAAAATAACTAGCCATCATAATTGTGTATATCATACAAGTCACTGAAACAGAGAATTGTATTGAACTCTGATACATCTAAAATTGTAAAGTATTTTATTGCATGAATTGTAGCCTTAATATGTTGTAACTTGGTGTTTTTTTTTATGATACTGGCTATTTGTATACGTATAAGAATAGGGCTTATTTTTCTTAAGTACGATCCGGTTGGCTGAGGCCTGCGGGCGAGCAAGCTCCACTTAGAACTCGCTCTGCGAATGCTCTCGCTCCGTGGACCTAGACCTAACCGGGATAAAAAACATTTATTAATTAATATATTTATAATCATATTTGATCTTTTCATATCTAAATAGTAAGAGGGAACCAGTGAACCTGGACTTGCGGGCGAGAAGCCCCAATAAGAACTCGCGTATGCGATGTGCTCTCGTCCCGGGGGTAAACTGGGGAGCTCAATAAAGTATTACATGATAGTAAGGATTCATTCAAAAAGAGACTATATATTTTCCACATGCATATAGGATAGATCACACTAATTAAAATAATGAAGACAGACATACACATACACTAATTCCATGTATATATATATATAAACAAGCACTGACATAATTTTGTATATCTTTATTAACACTTTCAATGAGAACCTGGTTGATTGTAAATAGGTAGAAAAATTTGATTCAATAAATGGGGCACCCGACATGTTCGAGAGTTGCTTGAAATATATATATATATATATATATATTTGTATACGTATGCTTGATGTACAGTATAATCATGTGGAAGTGATCGTTTAAGTATTTTATTACTTTTATATAATCAATTAGAAATCACTAACATTTTTGCTTATCATATGTGTTTTCATAATAACGTAAGTACATAGCTGCAAACAAGGTTGTTGTTTTTTGTGGCATCTTTCAAATCAAGAGTCTGTGAGAGAAGCTGCCAGTGTGTTTGGATTATCAGAGAGTACTACTACTACCTACTACATTATAATCCATACTGGAGAAATGATTTGTTCCTTCTTAGAAAATGTTAGTAATATCATTAACTCACATAACTAATAATTGCATTTTCTTACATAATATTTTTGGCTGAAAATGATGAAGTGACCACTAACAGCAATAACAAGTATGTTGATTTTATTTCAGATGGACATTTTAACGAAACATAATAAGTATTGTGTATAAATAAAATGTAATTTAAAGAAGGAAAATATATATAATTATCACTATATCAAAAACCTTAAACTTACAAATGTACAAAAGTAAAATAAAGGGACACAACCTGTGAAATTTGCCTCTTTTTTTTTCTTCTTTTTTTGGGGGGGAGGGGGGGGGGTGTGTCACAAACATATAATACAACTGGATGAAGACCAAACATGATGAGAGATGTACTCAAACATACAATGACAGTGAACAGAAAAGAAACAAAAATCAATAATCCAATATGCAGCAGTGCTTATAAACTGGATTATGTCTCTTTAAAATAAAAATAATTATTTACTTTTTTATTAATAAATTGTTAATAATTTTGTTTAAAAAAATTATACTGTATTTTATTGTAATTGACAGTGTATTCAATGGCCACTGATAGATCAGCAAAATATAATATCAGAGAGAATTAAGGCTGTGACAACAATACAGGGATGCATTGGATTCACTGACGGAACCCACATCAGACTGGCATCACCTGCAAAAGGAGGAAAATAGTATTTCAATCGGAAGGGGTTTCCATCAATGCACTTACAAATAATTGTTGATGATACACTTTTTGCTTTTACTGACCCTGGATGCACCCACGATGCACGGGTTTTTCGTAACAGTAAAATTGGTAACAATCTAGAGCATGTGGAGATTAATCTAATTGAGGGTGGCTTTTTAATTGGAGATGCATATCCTTTACAACCATGGTTAATCAGCCCGTTCAGAGACAATGGCCGACTGTCAGCAAGACAGCACAGATTCAATCGGGTAGTCTCATCACGACGTCAGTGTGTAAAACGGGCTATTGGTCATCTTAAAGGTCGGTTCAGGCGTTTGAGAAAAGTTCCCTTTCACAACCCACATGATATTTGCACCATCATTATTGCTGGTTGCATCTTGCACAATGTTTGTGTTAGGGCATCTGACAGTATTGAAGAATACATTGCATTGGATGACAACCATCATCCCAATAACTATCAAAATGTTTATCCAAATGTTGATGATGGGGTGCAAAAGCGCAATACAATAATGAATGCACTACATTAATTAATTAAATTATACACATTTATAAAGCACACACTGGTGTACATCTTATCTATAAATAAACTGGGACATACCATATGTCTTCTACCAATGTTTACTTCGAAGTAGCCAGTTTCTTATGAGTGTACGAAGTGCCTACAACATTTAGTATTTGTATGAGATTTTTTTTTAATTGACCAATTACAAAAAAAATAAACAAGGAAATACTTAACTAAAACTTGAAAAGATCTTTACATGGCATTTTTATTCTCTCGATATATACGGATAATTATTATGATGTATACTAATTACTTTTGGTTGGCAACTAAAACATAGGATACCTTTTCTAACACAGTGAAGTAAAATGAAATTGGAAAGGGGTTACAAGTAATACATTTTTAAATATTGAATTTAATCAAATGTTTTATTTATTTTTCCAAAATATCAAGAAGTCTTGTCAAGACGTTTCATTTTTTCTTCATGCATTGTTTTTATTAATTCTAATTGTCTGTTAATGTTGTGATATTAACATATCCACATGTTTATAGTTCGACTTTCAACGATAATGTCACTTTTCAAGTTTAATAATTCTAATTTGTAAGTCACGAAAATAGCTAAATAACATACATATATCGTTTGACAACCTTGTGATCGCGCTTTATAAGTATACATTAAATAACACATCTTCTAAATCTTTCCAAGTAAAATAGACGTTTTGGATGTACATAAAACACTGCACACACTTGCAACAAAATGTTTGACCTGGACGCGGCCATGACAGTTGAATCTCGAACTAGTAAAGCAAAGTCATAAACTATTATAAAGGATATAATTATTATTAACCGTTACTATATATTTATCTATATCTTGAATCAAGTATTATTGTGTATATCTTATTACTTATTTTAGTTCTCATTTATAACGAAATACCTCTCTGTTACTGGATCTGGGATGTAACCGTCATTTGACATCCAACTATAAATAGTATGCCCCAACGGTTTGACGTCACTTGATCACCGATTGCTTAAAAGTAAGGTCAACGTTATTTTTGGGTTATAATATTATGGGAGTTTCCAAATGTTTTTTAGTTACACAATAATACTATCTGAGGTTTAATTTAGCGATAATTGTTTGTTTATACTACTGGCGACTAATATTTATTATATAATTAGATATGTAAGAGAAATGTGATAATAATTTTATATAATATTTGGTTGTGAAATTTATTTTACGTTAATCGAATAAATATGTAACGGTTATTATTTGTTTATCGTTTATTGGTTTTGAGAATCTAGCTTAGAGAACTCGGTTTCGTTACAGTTAACATTCTCAATAATTGAATTTAAAACAATGGCAGCTGTATTTCCCCGTTCCAGTTTCTTCTTTTTTTCTGGTTCATCAGCAGAATCAGATACAATCGTACATGAGGTTGAACCTCCACCCACCTCTCTAGTTGCTCCAGTTTCTTCTTTTTTTCTGGTTCATCAGCAGAATCAGATACAATCGTACATGAGGTTGAACCTCCACCCACCTCTCTAGTTGCCACAGGGCAAGTACTGGGCTTAGTCCCAAATAACTGTGATAATTCCTGGAAATATTTACATGTTTTAGGACTAACCCCAGTCCTTGCGTTGTGGTCAACAACAGCCATGTATGAACGCTTTAAATTTTTCCACCTATTTTGAACTTGAGCTAGAGTACACAATGACCCGGATTCAAGAAGCTTTTTATGCCACAATGTATGATGTGATTTTGTGCCATCAAACTGTTCGTTCATCGAAATTCTCAATGATAGTAGTAATTGTGATTCATTCTCCTGCCACATCTTAACATCTGTAAAACAGAAGGGAATTATTTGTTAATAAAATAATAAATGAAAAATATTGGAAATATAACTCCTTTTTGAAAATAAATATTGTGTATAATAACAATTTGATATGTGAAATATTCTTTACTTAAGATACTGCTTTAGATAATAAGTAGTAGTTACCTCATTAGTCGGGTCAATTTATGAAATTTTAGGCCCTTACCCCCAAAAAATTGCAACAAAAGGTTTTTTTGTTTTATCCGATACATTGGGTATTAGGCATTGTCAGAAAAAAAAATCGAATTGAATCTGACCCCGGGAAGGGGGTTAATTAGCATAATTTATACATGGCGACCCCCCAAAATTTCAATGTACAGGAAACTTTTTTATGCTTCATTTTTCAGCCCACAAATGTATTACCAAGAGATAGAAACATGATACCAAAATACCAAATACACGTCAACAATGTTGTATGACATCACCATGACGTCATTTTGTTTGAGGTGACCCCGCTTGTGAATTTTGGTGCAACTTATTGTTATATAGTAATTAATTTGGTAAATAAGTTTTTCTATTTCAAAATAGTGGGATTTATTGTATTTTAATGCATAACTGAAGCAAATATCATCCTTTAATTAATCGGATTATTTTCATTTCAAACAATTCCGGGCCCATCTTCACTGACACATCTTGAGGTTATTAATGCTTTCAGAGAAGACCGAAGGTATGATATGTTTGCTTGTTTAGCCCTCCATATATTTAGGTGCTGCCATCTATAATTATCCACTTAAAAGAAAGTAATCAAGCCATGCTTTCAGATTTTGGTGAAATTTGTGCAAAATGATAAGTTAACTCTATATAGTAACAGTTTATTTTGATAAACTCATGTCTGTAAATGCCATAGAAACACCAGGTAAGTCCTAAAGTGAAGATGATTACTTTAAAAGTAATTAAAATTTGGTTCTTGGATGCATGCAGGCCTACTCCATGTGTCATGTGTGTGGTGTCTTTACACATGCTGTTAATATATGGAGCGCTGATTGTTATCAAATCTTGTGAAGTAAACCTTGTGTAGCATGTATTTTTTCATTAGTTGAGCTCATCGTATCTGGATTTTGCAAAACATTCATTATTTCTGTAGTATAGATCACATGAAAGACAATTGATAACAGGTCTTAAGAACTGGTGTTCATAAATGATTATCAGTGGGTTAACAATTAGTCTCTTGCCATTTCAGCAATCCCATAAATGAGTGAAAGCGAAAGCAAGCCTGGGGGAGATGTTTGTCCCATATGCAGAAAAGAATTTGATGACGGCAGTGAAAAAGACATTTCCACTCTGTTCGAGAAAGGTGCCAATACGATAAACGAATCAAGTAGGAACCGAGGCCGAGAGGACGTAGTTGCACAGGCTGGACAAAGAGTCCACAAACGTTGTCGGAGTGATTGGACTAATCCAATTGACATTAAAAAAGCTTTAAGGCAATGTCAGGGAACAGGTTCGCCTATAAAAAAGAGAAGTGCTGGAATTAGCCTGGTTCCTATGACAATAAAACCCATTGTTTATTCTGTGGACAACTGGTTGTCAAAGATACACATGGTTATAATGAGCCTGCTAGTGAAGTGCATACTCTTTCATTCCCTAGTAAGATATTATCAGACTGTG
>JAECMU010210565.1:0-14720 GCA_016106625.1 Dracogyra subfuscus | reverse complement strand
TTGTTTGCATGGCCTTTGACAAGGCTTTGTTTATATCTGGCATCTGCGGCTTATAAAACGGTGTGTCTTATATATGAATGGATCCTCGAAAATGTGTAAAAAACAGGCGTGCAGGTTATACAAGGGTGCATTATATACTCTGCAAAATACGGTAATAGTGTGGCATATTTCCGGTTTGGCAAATATGTCCAAATTAAATTTCATGGAAATTAAAAATATTT
The DNA here is from genome assembly GCA_016106625.1 of Dracogyra subfuscus. Lineage (NCBI taxonomy): Eukaryota > Metazoa > Mollusca > Gastropoda > Neomphalida > Peltospiridae > Dracogyra > Dracogyra subfuscus. The sequence continues at coordinate 14,499 of JAECMU010210565.1, read as the reverse complement.
ATGGTCCAGTTTTGTCATTTCTGTGCACCTTTTGGCAAGGTAAGGGTACTTTTGTACATTTAATATGCATTTATTACAATGTTTAAGAGGGTTTTAGCATTTTGTTGTAATAACACTGTCAATAACCTGTAAAGTACGGTAAACTACCGATCTGTGATTTTTCATGGGTGATCACTGGACATTTTTAAACAATGTATAGTGCACCCCCCTATTTGTAACTTGTATTATCTGACAAAAAAGTGTGCATAATACATGGCTACTGATATGCCATTTGCAGATTTTCTGCCATAAAAGAATCTGAGCACACATAATAAGAAACAAAGCATATTATAAGTATCCCTACTTAGCAGTTACGGGTTTGACATTTTTTTAATAGAACACTGCATTTCATGTACTATGACAATGACACAATTTTAAGAGCAGTTCTATGATCTTTTGAAATTTTGAAGTTAAAAGTATGTATACATTAATAGTCAAGAATTTAGGGTATATAATTTTACCCTTATTCGTTGAGCATTGGTTGGAAAAAGAAGTAAAACGGTGGTTTCCCTTTGGAGGATTGATCTGATGACATTTTATACTATAGGCGGGACATAAAACCAGTGGTAAAGTGTGTGGTCGGTCTAGGATCGCTCCCTGTAGGTGGGCCTATTGGGCTATTTTTCATTCCAGCCAGTGCACTGCAACTGGTATATCCTGTCTGTGGGATGGTGCATATAAAAGATCCCTTGCTACTAATGACTGTGCCAAATGACCATATATTTGACATCTGATAGCCAATGTGCTCTAGTAAATAAAACAATTAACTCTTTTTTTTTTACTGAGCTGTATCCTGGTCTCATGATACCAGAATTAGTTATAGCTACGATACTGCACCATTAAAATCAACTTTATGCAAGAATTGTCTGATGTCTTTTTTACAATCGATTTACAGTTATGTGCAGATCAAAATTACTATGATTTAAAGCTTTTAATTTTAAACATGAATTATAAATTAAAGTAGAAATTGTATTTTCATCTTTTGGGCACATGACCATGATTGTATAATTTTTTGAGGTACCCATTGTGATTCTCATGAATTGATGATAGGCATTAAAGGGACATACCCTAGTTTCAGTTCATGAAAATTAACATTAAGTTTAGTTTAATTTACAAACCTGTAACACATTTTGATAAAGTTACAATTGAGTGAAACATGAGTCTTTGACTTTGAAATGGTGAAATACCCTCTAAAATAGAATAAAACTCGACTACATAACTGTTACTTCTCAGAGGCACGTGCCTTTTTAAAAATATTAGAAATGCATTTTGTGATATTAAAAAACATCAGGATGACCAAAAACACTTCGAATGTACGGAAATGGATACTTTAAACAATAAAATTTAAGTAAAGTATGATTTCAGTTGTCAAAAAACGCCTCTAATAGTCAAAACTATGTCTTAGTGTTTAAAAACACTGGTATGTCCCTTTAATTTGTTAAAAAATGGTACCGGGTATGTCCCTTTAATTTGTTTTATATATGCCAGGAACGTATATCAAGAGTCAAGACGATGATAATTTTTTTTTTTTCATAGGATGATGAAGAGCCTGTAGATGAGCAGTATAAACCAGATGGAGGTTATATACCACGGATACTGTTTATAGGTAAATTCGAGTTGTTAAGTTTACAGGATGTTTTATATTTACTGTTATTAACCTGGTTAATAATGTTTTGCTGTTCAATGGGTCATTTGTTTACGGTCTAACAAGACCTATATACTTGAGTGTAACATTTTTATATATTTAGTTAAAGTGAGGGATGTCAAACTATATTTGTACTAATTGTGATGACATATTATCCACTTAATTGAAATTCAATACTATAGTATACTAAATATCAAATAAAATTATAGATAGGATAAGTAAAATTTGCTACTATTTTTTTAATTGTATAATACCAACCTGTTTCTAGTTGATTGTTATTTCTCATGGGCCATGAGTCATACTGTAAATGATGCATAATTATTGGAATTATTGTTTGAATGTGTATGTATGTATACAATCAAACCTGTCCTAGCAGCCACCTGTACTCAGCAGTCCCAAACAATTTATAATGTAAATGCACCTGTAATAAATCGGATCCCAATGCACTAAAATACCTGTATTAAGCTGCTACAGTAAAGTTTTACTATTATATTAAAAGGGATATTTTAACAACAGTGATATGGTGCAACAAATAACCAGTCTTCACACCTTCAGGAATACTAGTACCCATTCAGTCCCGACATCTCTACTGTGTATCAATTAAGACTGGAATTGCCTCTGGGCAGGCTACGCTTGACATTTGTGGATTCATTTACTATGACAAAACACTACACGAAGTAGGAATTAAATAATTAAATGGAAAAAGAAAACAAACTTGTTTAGAATGGTTAATTTAATACATTCCATTTGCATTATTTCTGAAGGAGACGACATGTCAAAAGTTGATTTATAATCAACTGTGAAGCACACATCTGATGTTTAGCAGTACAGACTGTAAAACAAGAAACAACAACAAATGTTTTAAAGACTATATATTGAAAAAAATAAGAAACTTCCGCTAACTTTGCTTGAACCTAACTTGATGAAAACAATCTGGGGGAATAATTGTTATATATATGTTTAAAAGAGTGTTCAATGATGCATTGTTTGGTGCAAAAATCATGGCCATGGGTTAACAGAAACTGGGAGAAATTTTAACCAAGTGTATTGGGGGTTAAAAAAAACCCCACCCACTTAATAATGGATATGACCACCTCTTGAATTGACCACTGCAGTGCATCGCAGTCGCATAGAATTGACCAAAATGTTGATTTCTGCCTGTGGAATCAATGTTATTTGTCTGAAGAAAATTTACAGTGTCTAGCTGTATGAGAGGTGGCATTATAATGCTGAAAAATCGAGATGTTGGCGTTGTTATGGAACAGAGGAATGATGTGATGAGCGAGAATGTCATTGCAGTAATGTTGAGCATTTAAATTGCCATCAGTGATGACTAGTGGTGAAGGTTAACCATGGGCAATGGCTGCCCAGACCATGACAGAACCCCCACTCCCGAAACGTCCTCGTTCAAGAACACAACAGTCAGCATAGCGTTCATTTCTCCTACGGTAGACATGCACCCTGCCATCACCACGTTGTAAAGAAAATCTGGATTCATCCGGACAAAAAATGGTATTCCATCGTCGCTGTATCGAACAAGTGTGTACATGTGCCCAATTTAGACGATAACGTTGCGTTAAAATGCATCCGGCGTAAGGACGTCGTGCTTGTAAACTGTTCTTCCGCAGATAATTACGAACAGTTTGCCCACTGATTCGGTTATTATGAAGCCCAGGTGTGTTAGCAGCAGTAGCAGTGGCAGTTTGGAATCGATTGTGCAAATATAGCAATCTTGACCACGCTTTGTAACATGCGGACGTCCACAATGTGGAAAGTCGTTGGTGCTTCCTGTCATTCGAAATCTTACGCGAATATTTCTTATCGCTCAACTAGAACTCCCAACATGCCTTGCAATGTCTTCTGTTGAATGCCAGCATCAAGCATGCCAATCGCCAGTTCGTGTAAATTATTGGGTATTCTTGGCATACTAAAAATGCTACAATGTAATTTTTGTTTTGTTTTTACAAATTTTGAAATGTTTTCGTTCACTTGACATCAATGTCAGTAAGACAGGTGAAACAAATTGACCGAATACTACACGGGACATGTTCAACCATGCACGCACACACAAACTGAATTTCATGTTGTCAGTGATTAACAGTGCAAAAATAATCTATAAAATTCATGAATCCTGATAATACAGCTCAATTAATTTTATTACACAATGAATTCTTTAACACAACAAATACTATACCGGTATGTACAAATCAGAAGTTTCTTTTTTTTGTTCCGTATATATGTGGCAACCTGTACTCAATGGCCACCTGCATCAAGTTGCCACTTTTACCTACTCCATTGTGTGACCGCTTGGTTTAAAGTCTCAGTACTGGGTATATTTTAGCATGTGAGCATTTGGAATAGATCTTCCAGTTTTGTTTTCTTCCTGTGATGTAAATTTTTCTGTAATGTTTATATGTATCTATATATTAACAAATATGTTTTAACAAGGAAGTTTACAGTGAAGTGGATCTTAAGCTACTACTTGGTACTAGGAAGTACCTTTTAAAAATATAGCCTGGAGCGTGATCATCGGAAAGTGACAAGAAATGATATATGGGATGTATACAGAAATGTTTTGGAATCTTTTAAATTCACACATAAAATTATTTTTAATGTTTTTAAAACACTTAGAATTTTACATTAAAAAAAATATATATATACTTACCCTGATTTATGTATTCTATTTCACTTTCCCTACAGCTCTACACTGTGGTTTTACATAATTATATAAATACTAGCGATATATTTATATACTTAGCTTTTGTTACACCCAATAGCTGATGTGTATTTTTGTGCTGGTGTTTTCATTCATTCATTCATTCATTCATTCATTCATTCATTCATTCATTCATTCATTCATTATGTATTGTGCTATAGCCTTGTTTTGTTTGTTGTAGATCCAAAAGGAAAAGTTAGAAAAGAATTTTACAACGAAAAAGGAAATCCGAGTTATAAATATTATTACCCACAAACAGATGACAGTAAGTAACTAAGTTATAAATTTATCATGTCTAATAATGCCTTTTGTTTTGAAGGAATTTTCGTTTTCAATATTGTTTCTGTCACCTTGAAAACATTTAACCATGGGGTTTTTTCACACCAACTCTGTTAATTTATTCTAACTTAATGCTGATACAGCAGTGTTATAATGTAAAACGGGTAATATTCTGTACAACATGCTGGTACAAAGACACATTTGTTCAAATGTAGTTTGTTCAACATCGTTTTGTCCTGGTGCGCTCTAAAAACATAAAAAATTGCCAAACTTTTTTGGTCACTTGGCAAGCCTAGCTGCTTCCGCTTCTTCTCCATAAATGGAACAACGATAGTATCCACATATTGGATCATTGACACCCTGATACTCCAGTGATTTTCCCATTTGTCAGGAAACTTGACTGTAGGGTGACAACGATGCGTTTTCCCACCATACAGTATCTGTAGGGGGAGAAACTCGCCTGTCATTGACACAGCCAGTAAAGACATGATTTGACGTTTGTCGTCGATGCTGGTGATTGTCACTCGTTTACTGTCCTTCTCTTCCATGGTCCACTCTCCACCTGGAACCAAATTTACACCCGTCTGGTTCCAGTTGATGATCATCTCATTGGGAATGTTGTGCTCCTTTCGGCAGTCATTCACTCTGGTTAAAAATGTAGACAAATCCCATTCTATCAAGAATTGATTTGGCCAGGGATACTTTAACATTAACATGGCCTCCATACTTCTGCAGTTGGTTTCTGTCGAACTTTGTCACAATGCTTTCAATGCCACCCATAACAGTTCTTGAAGTTACAATTCCACCCGATAAACGAACTTTACATATCCAGTCCTGTACTTTTCCATCTAATTTTTCACCCAACATTGGTGGTGGACCATTTTCCTTTGTATAGTGTCGATATCATCGTGCCATAATCAGCCTGTTTCATCTTCTGTAGGGAAGCTGATTTGATTGACCGGACTGTACTTTCATTAATATTTTTTGCCAGTGTCGCTGACAGTTTTTTGGCAGCTTTTGTTGGTCTGACATCTATGGCTAGTTTAGCAATTTTTGCTCTCCGATTTGTTACAACAGAGTTTAACTTATGAACTGCACCATTTGCGGCCTGTATACACTGAACATCTTCAATCGTTAACACATTAAGGGGTCGGGTAAACCAACAGTTTCAGGCTTATTAGAAATGTTTTTACCAATGTAGAATTGAACCTGCCATATTAACATTACGAAACTTTTGTGAAGACTGAAACTAAAATATTTTTTAACAAACATTTTGTAAGTCAGTTCTGTATATTAATTTGTAAGTAAACGTTTAGAAATTAGTACATCCTGCTAGTTTTATCTGACTAATCAAAATGACTGACTCATTCCGATGTCTTGACATAAGCCTAATCCGTTGGTACTTTTGAGAATGTGTTTACACAAGCAAAATAGATGAGACGTTTTCAACAACTGAAATTTATTAATTAGAACTCTTATGGTTATTAGTTGATTAATCCACATTCATGATTACAGTCATTCGTTGTGCATGAGCCAAGTGTCCATCTTGAGATAAAACGCATGTGATTGTACCATTTGGTTATCGGTCAAATACTATTAGGCTAAGTCAGTCACAGTTCTTTTTATCTTTGTGGATTAAAAAGTATGCAGTAGTATTGCATTTGTTCTTTTGCATTCTTTATTTTCTTCTTTTTTACTGACTTGAGAAAAAAAACACCAAAAAAACCTGACTAAGCGAAACTTACAAATTGCGAAATGGCTATGATTGACTGGTCGCGAAAATGTACTCCCGCGAATATTACCCGTTTTACAGTATTCTGTTTGTTATATATTTTGGAATAACATCTCCAATTTATTTCATATATTTTCAGTTTTAGAAACTATGAAAAAGGTTCAAAAAGCTATAGAAGAAGGAAGCTTCCATAAGAAGGAGGAATTATAGTAACAACTTAATCTACCAACTTGTGACACAGTGGCCATTGAAAAGTTATTTAAAACCAGATGAGTGTAATTATTGAGTGCTATGAAGAGGTGGATTTCAATTCAGAGAAATTATCTGCATGTCACATTCCAAAAAAGATGGTATTATATAATTTTTCAATGGCTCCATGATATTATGTGTCATTTGTAAACCACATACAGGTGCTTTAAGTTGAACATATGGAACAAATTGCCACAGTGTCACATTTAAGATATTTTTAGAAATGGAACAAATTCACGAGTTCAGTTCATAAGTAGTTTAAAGTCACCTGATGGCTATAATGATTTGATGGTTATAAAATAAAGTGCAATTTCATATATCATGTGGCTATTTCTACAGCTGGAACAAATTATCATTATTTCATTTTTTTCACAATAGATACTGAGTGAACAGCATCATGTGAATCCAATAATTTTATTTTCTGTGGGTTTGGTTTTAATTGTTTTTGTGGTGTACTGTTTGTGTTCAACTTATTTTCATATAACATTTTATCACTGGGTCTTTGAGTTAATTGTTGAGTAGAGGTAACCATAATTCCGAGGTAATTGTAGATTGTTCATATTGTAGTCAGTAATTTTACACTTCATATCAGACCTATTTTTGTGTGGGACTTATGCAAATCAAAGCACAAAATATGTTACCAATTGTTCTTTTAACATACTGATTATGCACAAGTGATAAATTGGTTCGTCTCCTGTTAATGTCTTAAACTGAAAGTAGGGACAGCCTATAGATATTTTTCATATTACAAATTGGGGCCTATATTTGTGTAGCTATCTTAGCACTATGCTATTGTAAAACTACCCGGGGGTGGTGGGGGTATGGCATGTCATAACCTATGAAGGTTCTAGAATATTGTTGTTCGAAGGTAGTTTTGAAAATATGTGTTCATTTATGAAGATTTTATTTTCAGTATTAAGTAATTATATTGTATGTCACTGATTTGTTGGTCAGACTACAAACGATTGTTTTAATTTAAAGTATTTCATATCAACGAATGACTGACTACCTAGATATATGATACTAGGTCACAACCATGACGGTTTTCCATTTCATCTCTAAATGTCTTCAATAGATTATTAATTGTTTTGAGGTTGAGATTTTTTCAGATTTTAAAGTATGGTGTTCATTGCTGATTATTTCTTTACTACCTTTTTACGTTTATTTTGTGGAGTATGACTTTGTAGAACAAATGGTACATCATGCCAAAATATAATTAATAGTGCTGTGTATTTACTTGTTGAATGTATGATCTGTAAATCATGTGTGTTATACACCGATATATGTCTTCTATATATGATATCTGGTACAACATTTGAGATTTTAAATTCATTCTGTATGTTGTTGTTTCATATTCCATGTATATATTAGGACAAGCAAACTGTTCAATCACGTGTAAACTATGTAAACAAAAAATACATTCACATCATTGAATTTTTTTTTTTAAGTTTTACATTTTCTAGTTGTTCCTATAATATATACCGGTACTGTACATGAAGTACCAGTAGAGCATGGGCTTGCAATGTTTGAATAATCTCATAATTCTAAGCAAATTCATATGTTGGTCATCTAAGAGTTTGGTACGGAGGGTGTGTTCCATATATACAACTTAGAATTATGGGGATACCCTGTACAAATACACTACATATCAAGTTTTAGTGTATTGTTATGATTTACATTGAAGTCTGAAGCATCTTCTGTTTTCTTTGTTTTCCTAGCAAACCAATATTTTAGGTTCTACAAATGTTAAACGTGTATCTTTGACAAGTGTACCATGAGCACCAAGCTACTTAAGATGGATTGAATTTGATAAAATATTTATGAAAGTGAAAGAAATGGCCTGGCGGTGTATGCTGTTTTGATAACTGTAAAATATATAGCCGATTGGTCTGTAGTATATTGTTAAAAGTGAAAATAATGGCCTGCTGGTTTGTACTATATTGATAAATGTGACAACTTTGCCTGCTGGTCCATACAATATATATAAAAGTGAAAGAAATGACTATATTGATAAAAGTAACGGAAATGGTCTGCTGGTCTGTACTATAAAAGTGAAAGAAATGGCCTGCTGGTTTGTGCTATAAAAGTGAAAGAAATGGCCTGCTGGTCTATACAATATTTATAAAAGTGAAAGAAATAACCTGCTTGACTGTACTATATTGATAAAAGAAAAGGAAATGGCCTGCTGGTCTGTACTATAAAAGAAAAAGAAATGGCCTTCTGGTTTGTGCTATAAAAGTGAAAGAAATGGCCTGCTGGTCTGTACTATAAAAGTAAAAGAAATGGCCTGCTGGTCTGTACTATAAAGGTGAAAGAAATGGCCTACTTAGTGCTGGTCTAAATTATATTGATAAAGTGTCTTCAGTAGTATGTTGTAGTTGAATAAGTGTTGTTAAACAAAACAAACTTTAGTTGAATAAGTTAAATGAAACAAATTACCTATTTGTGCATTATGCAATGTTATGCTTCTTCCATCAGCAACAATATTTTGTAACTACTTTGTTAATTTGTATCATCTGGACATGAATATGATATAATTGCCTACACACGCATACATATTTATACTATGCTATTATAAACTTATGGGGTTTGATATTTCAATAGGTGTATCCTTACCTTATATGGTATTCTTTTTTTCATTCTTTTGAAACATTTTTATGTATTATATATTTATAATACAGGAGGGGAGGGGGAGGGGTAATCATTAAATATGGTTTTGGGTATTTGTTTATTGCTTTAAAAAGTATTTATGCTTATATACTTCAACTGTACATGTATATGAAACAATAAAATGAATACATGTAATATGTTTTTCATCTTGTGAATTAGTTTACACAGTTAGACCATCATTTTGAAAAAGATCAGAAACTTGTTTTTCATGTGATCTTTCTTCCATTTCATTCTATGGAGTCCACATGTCGTCAGTCTCATAGCATAATTACCTAACTCATTTTAAACAGTGGAAAAAACTTATATTTATACACACACACAGCAATTAATCCTATAAAGATTATTTGAACAAGTTTGCTTAATTTGTTCTTGAATTCATTTCTGTTTACCGGCCTCGGTGGTGTCGTGGTTAGGCCATTGGTCAACAGGCTGTTAAGTACTGGGTACTGGGATTTTCAAACCCTGAGTGAGTGCTCTGCAAGGCTCAATGAGTAGGTGTAAACCACTTGCACTGACCAGTGATCCATAACTGGTTCGACAAAAACCATAGTCTGCTATTCTGCCTGTGGGAAGCACAAATAAAAGATCCTTTGCTGCTAATCGGAAAGAGTAGCCCATGAAGTGGTGACAGCGGGTTTCCTCTCAAAATCTGTATGGTCCTTGACCATATGTCTGATGTCATATAACCGTAAATAAAATGTGTTGAGTGCATCGTTAAATAAAACATTTCTTTCTTTCATTTCTGTTTGTATAAAAATCCGTGATTTTGTTTCTTTTTTCTATTTTAGTCAAAAGCGAACAAAATTCATTATGTAACTATCAAATCAACATTCAAGAAAACTTCGATTTGATGTTAGTAATATGAGTTTAAAGAGAGAATCCCAAGTCTGCTTCCATTGTAATATACTAATAAGCCTTTTCAACAACTAAAATCATATATTAAATACATTTTCTTGTTCAAAATACCAGTGTTTTTATATACTGTACAATATGTTTCAGGTACCAACATTTTATTTTACTCCCAGTAATGTTGTACAGTAAAATCTTCTAATATCCTAAAACTGATGGACAGATTGGTCCAGTGACAGCGAAACCAATCAATCAATCAAAGGGTTTAATGTGCACATTCAGAACAAGCTGTTGTAGCGCACGCCTGTCATCCAAGACAGAAAGTTGGGGGTGGGGGGAGGAAGGAGGGACCGACCGCACTGGCAGTACATGTACATGTATTTATATGTATACATATATTCAGAGTTGAAACTTGACATGAAAACCATGGTCACTAGCAGGGCCAGTTGAAGAAACATCTTTGCTGATCCTTCTCAAATTCACTTACAGGTATCCCTCCAATTATCATATTGAAATTTAAATGCAAAGCCTACATTTTTGTTTAATAATAACCATCACCATATATAGTCTGTTTGCGTCAAAAGGAAACCGATGAACTTCATGAATACAGTTAAAATTCTTATAAAAGCATATTAATTTAAAACCCATACCAACTCAAATGACATTAAAAAAAGAACAGAAATCTATTATAAATAAAAAGGTTTCTTTACAAATTCCAATTAAATATCATTTTAAATTTTTGATGAAGGTTAAATCCTAGAACAGCCACAATATTCAGCATCACTTGCATAGTCACTAAAGTTATCGATAATGCAGTACAAAGAGACAAAATGTAGAACGCGTGTGCTTTAGTAAACTAGTATGGAAGTGGCAGTCCTCATTCTGGCGATGCAAGAGTGGTGAAACATCATTAAAGGGTTTCCTCGGGAGTGGCTGTCCTATAGACGAGGCACTAGATAGAGATTCGTGGAATTATTCACTATTTTATCACACATGTCCATTCGAGACTATTGTGCGGAGATACGGCCGTGAGTAGATACTAGTAGATAACTATACTCTGTCAAAAAAGAAACGCATAGGTGATGGGGGAGGGGGGGAAGAACAAAAGTGTTTGATTTTACAAAATATCGTGTTTTTAAAAACTGTATATAATGCTGCTGAATCACCATGTTTGTTAATGTTCCTGGAATGCGACCGTATGCCCAAATGCACCCTAAAACAAATTTAACGCACGTTGTGCGACAATTGCAGTAAATTGGCTTGAAATGGTCAGATTGTAGCTAATGCACGTGAAACTCGGGGAAAAGATTGGGATAGTGATGGGTATTTAAAGCTGCAATGCTCGCAATGATGCCTCATTTCCATTTCGACGTAGACGAGTTACAAGATGCCAAGACTAAACTTGCCGAATCGAAACTTTGCAATAGGCCGCCTCCAGTTAGGTGAATCGTAGTCGGCAGTCGCACGCCATATGGACATGCATCAGAGCACCATTTCACGTCTCTGGGACAGGTACCAGCAGTTTCAGTCAGATGAAGACAGGTCCAGAAGTTGAAGACCTCCCATAACAACTGCAGCACAAGATCGCTACATCCGGGTTCTGCACTTGCTTTCATCGAACTGCCACAACAACGAACGCTGCTGGACGCATACCTGGTTTGAGAAGGGTGTCTAAACAAACCATGCGGAAGGTTCCGACTTCGAGAAGCTAGTTTACGGGCTAGGAGACAGTATGTTGGCCCCATCCTACGACGTCAACCTCGACATTTACGTGTTCGCTGGTGCACGAATGTACAAGGGTGGAACTTGAGAAACTGACGGCGAGTATGGTTCAACGACGAGACACGTTTCCTTACTTCTACAGCGACGTGATGGACGACAACGTGTTTACAGACGCCGCAATGAACATTTTGCCAAGTGCATCGCCCAATTTGACAGAATCGGTGAAGGGAGTGTCATGATGTAGGTAGCCATCTCATACACCGGCAGAAGGCAGCATGACATCTGTACGCTGTTTGGTGACGAAAACGTATCCACTGCCGTCAGCCCATAGCAAGAACATTGTCACATACTCATGTCAAGATTGACTGATATGATCATAAATAATGAAATTATGTCACTTTGTATTAAAGAGATAATTCCATGAATATTTCGCCTGTGCGTTTCTTTTTTGACAGATTATAGTTTAACATCGGTGGCCTGACTCTGGATGGGGTGGCGGGTTAGAGTTGAAAATTGACAACATTTTGAAAATAGCAATTACATATAATTGCAAGCCAAATATTTATATAATTTGGAGCATTTTAGAAGGACAGTGCAAAAATAAATAAGAGCAAGAAGAGAGGATCGGACATTTTAATAATATTTAAAAAAAAAAATTTGACATAATCTTTTGAGCGAGGGTCTAAAAGTTTAAAGTCTGATCTATATGTCCACGTTAGTGGTCTCGTTAAGGCCGTTAGGGTGCACATCTTGTACGGCGAGATGGGTTGCATCCCGTCAAGAAAACCCCTAGTTTGACAATTATTAAACATTGAATGTTTAGTACTGTGCTGAAATACAGATCTTGAGAAGCCGGATCTGTCTGTGAGAAAGAAAGAGACGGAGAGAGAGAGAGACAGACAAAACTAGGGTATAGTTCGGAGTATACGAGATGGTATCCATATAAAACAAAGTAAAGTATAGAAAAGAGTAGTAGAGGCCGACCCCGCTTCCTATTTCTTCTTAGAGTGGAGCGGTCAGTGCTGCTAGGACAGGCTAAACATGAACAACCGTGGCGTTCATACGAGTCACGGAGAAACAAGTCGACATAGTCAGCCGGAGAAATGACGTGGAGGCAAGGAATCGCGCTTAAAAAAGAATCCAACCTGGTGATGCAGACTGACAAAACGAAGCGTTCCAGCGTTCAGTCAGTTTCAATATCCGCATACATCCCAGTAGAAAACTCCATTTCTCTGACAAAAAATGGAACAAAATAGAGGTACCCAAGTCGAGCACACGAAAGCACGTGCAGTATGCACAAGCGAAACAACACGTCTGACCGCATCGAGCTCCAGACTAGGAATTCAAACAGGTCTTTTAGGCTCAGTTAGATGACAAAACATTCTCTTTGCAAGTAGTTTAGCACTGCACTGCGATATCTTTGCGAGAGTTTATTGAATTAGGCCCTGCGGTTTTTGTCGTTTAGATTAAATTAGATGTTCCATCAATTGTTTTAAAACCTGTATCGGAAAAAAGGATTTAGCCTATGCAGTTTGATGATAATTTTAAAACAAATGCTTTATTTAAACTGAATTTTTATCATAACGTTCACTAATGTCAAAAAGTAGATATACTAGAAAATATGGCGTATCCAGTCCATTCCAATAAGCCGCAGACCTCAAGATTAAACAAGGCGTTGAGTATCTGCAATACGTTTTGAGCTTAATGTTTAGAAAGCCATGACAAAAATCGCAGAAGCTGAGGTTGAGTCTTGTCAGTCTGGCCCTAAGGAAATCTAGAACATGTTCTGTGTCGTCTGTTGCCAGTTCTGTAGTTCGCCCAAGCACAGACGCAGTGTGTTTTGTCACATTTAATTTAGTTTCCGTGCATTTCTGTTTTTAAACTGATACCCTACAATCGATGGTCACCAAACGGACTACCTTGGTAAAAAAAGAAAGAAAGAGCTACGTCCCGCCCCGATCTTCATAAAATTCTTAGTCGCCTTTAGCTAATAAAAGTCGCCACGGACGATTGTTAATTTTAACCCTTGTATATTATAATATATATATATATTCCTCAAAAAAGTTGAAGAACCTGAAATATTAAAACATACGTTTTGACCACAGACTTCCTAGTAAAGAACGTTCAGGTCTGTTTATCAACACGCCAAAACTAATTCCATAGTTTTCACATGGATCACGCTCGTGGGGTGTTATTCTCGATTTTGAAAATTTTCAGGAAGGTCCATTAATCATCGTGGAACGATGTTTCTGTCAATCTTTTTTATTCTGTTGTCATTGTTTTGTTTTTAGTCATTTTTATTGTTGGAATTTGCAATTTACTGATAAAAAAAAACCCCGTCAACTTTCAAATTTTACTGACCCCAATCGTCCTTTAAGATCTTTGGTAGTCATAAAACCTACTGTAATACTGAACTACCGGTTGGAATGATGTTTGCCCAGTTATTTCACTATCATCATATACGGTAACCATTCCCCACAGCTAATATACCTTACACTTTTGGCAGTTGTAAATATATATCCATTTTGAATATACTGACAATGGTGTTCTTAACAAAATATATTTAATCATACCCGTATATCGCTGTGTATTATCCGA
>JAECMU010210539.1:205-22138 GCA_016106625.1 Dracogyra subfuscus | reverse complement strand
AGTCAGACTTGATTGAAACCTCGTTTAGAAGTCAGACTTGATTGAAACCTCGTTTAGAAGTCATCTGTGATCAAAACATGCTCAAATATTATGACACCAACAAAACATTACCTGTAATCTACTGGCCTTAATTAAATTTGTTAAGTGTATTTAGCCATTCATTTATTGGTGATGACAAAAAAGTTTAAAGTTTTTGTTTGTTTAATGACACCACCAGAGCACATTGATTTATTAATAATTGGCTATTGGATGTCAAACATTTGATAATTTTGACATAGTCTAAGACAGGAAACCCGCTACATTTTTCCATTAGTAGAAAGAATCTTTTATATGCATCATGGTGCAAACAAATAAACATTACTCATTTGAAAATCAGTCTTCATATGGTACAGTGAGACTCCTCTAAACTGGACATCCTCTGGATGAAGTAAGAGATATCCGGTTTCATTTCATTTTCAATATTGTTTAACGTGCACATTCAGAGCAAGCTGTTATAGCGCACGCCTGTCTTGGGCACACACCTCAGCTATCTGAGCTGTCTGTCCAGGACAGAATAGAAATTAGTGGGTTAGTTGTTATTGTTAGTGAAAGAGAAAAGAGGGTGTAGCGG
Organism: Dracogyra subfuscus; assembly: GCA_016106625.1. Taxonomy (NCBI): domain Eukaryota; kingdom Metazoa; phylum Mollusca; class Gastropoda; order Neomphalida; family Peltospiridae; genus Dracogyra; species Dracogyra subfuscus. The sequence continues at coordinate 21,528 of JAECMU010210539.1, read as the reverse complement.
CCATACACCTACCCAATGAGTCCTTAAAAACTCGTTCTGGGTGGGAGCCGGTACCGGGCTGCGAACCCAGTACCTACCAGCCTGTTTTCCCGGCGACTTAACCGCTAGGCCACCGAGGCCGGTGATATCCGGTTTAGAGAGATTCTCTTATGTACAGATATTTATAAAGGGCCCATAAAAAAATGTCTGGTTTTAAGGAAATTCCAGTTTACAGAGTCTGGTTTTGACATGAAACCCACTGCCACCACACATACTACTATAACACTGAACAGCACTGAGTGATCTCTCATATATATACATGTATGTGTATACTTAATATATGCCGTATACCATATATGCACCATATAGTGGCATCATGTGTACCTGGTGAGAACACCCACCTGCTGCTACTACCATAATGAAGACCATCAACACATCAACTTTGTATAGAATATCATCAAACATCTGTCACACTGTTTTTATCAGCTTCATGCAGGTCACATTCTCTATGTTATTACATGACATTCAATATCACCAAATAACAAATGTAAATAATGTATGACACATATAATATGACACAAACAAGGACAATTCCATAGTAAATAATTTAGGCCATGCTTAATTAACTCTATGTTTCAGGAAGGGGTGGGACATAGCCCAGTGGTAAAGCACTTGCTTCATGCATGGTCGGTGTAGGATCGATCCCCGATGGTGGGCCCAGTGGGCTGTTTCTCATTCTGGCCTGTGCACCGTAACTGGTATATCAGTCTGTGCGATGGAGCATATAAAAGACCCCTTGTTACTAATGGAAAAATGTAGCAAGTTTTATATATACTAGACTATATATCCAATAATCAATTATTAAATGTTAAACAAAACAAACTTTAAATTATATTTCAGGTCTACGTAGATCTAAAGTCAGGTCTATGAGAACTAATTTGTGTAATCCATTTATGGGTTATGTGAAAGTAAACTCAGGTAACCCATTTAATTTATGTGTACCTGTAACTCTTTTATGTTCATGTAAATGATATCCTACATTTAATGCATGAAAGAAAAATAGATTACAAAAATTAGATTTGCATGAGTGACGTGCGAACAAAATTATTGTTCTTACAATTTTCATCGACCTGAAACTGAATGTGTACTTAACAGGGACACAAAAGAAGATCAGTAATTACGTGGAAAAAGGAACAATCTAAGTTTATTATCTGTGACATTAATTCTTTAAATTCCTGATGTACTTGATACAATGTTTCAGGTATACATAATGAATTTTCTCTAATGGAAAAACTAAAACATAGTACTGAATTACTATACCTGCGATATTTTAAAGGGTGTACCAATGACCTTCACAAAGAGATAAACAAAATTCAATGAACAATCCTACATTATGCATGCACATGATCAAGATGAAAGTAGTGGCATTTCCAAAAATGACCACAGGGGGAATGGATGAGTTGGTGGAAGGTACACAAACTGTCCTTTTGTGAATAACACATCTGATGTCTAAATGTTAATTCAACGATGTCCAATTGCTTAATTTAAATTTCTTAGATGAGTGCATTTAAAAAACCCAGAATGAAACATCTCAAATGACAGTTTTATTTCTGGAAGAGTCTTAAAATACAGATAACCTTCCTTATAATTAGACAAATAAAATAAACATTTAACCTTTAAGTAATATGCATGCCCACCAAAAAGTATCGTTAAGTAGGTTAAAACATTTCATGTGGGATATCTGTGCTATCTTTGTACTAAATCATATCAATCTAAATTTACAAGCTGCAGTTAATTTTGGGGGTGGGACATAGCAGTCAGTCTAGTATCAATCTTGTTAGTGGGTCCATTGTGCTACTTCTCGTTCCAGTCAGTGCTTTCCACAACTGGTATAATGAATATCATGCTATGTACTATCTTGTCTGTAGGATGATGCATATAAAAGATCCCTTGCTGCTATTGAAAAGAATAGCTCATGGTAGCAGCCGGCATCTTCTCTAATTATCTCTGTGAGCCTTAACTATATGTCTAAAGGAAGAAATATTTTAGTTAATGACACACTCAACACATTTTATTTACAGTTACATGGAATCAAACATATGTTAAAGACCACACAGATATTGCTGTAGCCACTCGATCATGCACTACTCTTTTCGATTAGCAGCAAGGGTTCTTTTATATGCACCATCTCACAGATACGGTAGTACATACCATGGCCTTTGATATACCAGTCGTGTTGCACTGGCTGGAACGAGAAATAACGCAGTGGGTCCACTGATGGGAATTGATTGCAGACTGATCGCATATCAAGTGAGCACTTTACTACTGAGCTATGTCCCACACCTATATGTCTAATACCATATAACCAGTTAAAATATGTTGAATGCATCAACAAATATAAAACATTTGTTTCTTTCTTACAACAAATATAAGTGGCACTATTTCTATATCTAAAAAATATATGAGTTGATTTATGGAATTAACAAAAGGGAACTTAAATAAATAAATAAAAAAATAATAATTAAAAAAAACCCTTTACTAGCTGGAAACTCTGCAATTACCTAACAACTAATCAATTATTCAATACATCATTTCTAACTGTAATAGAATTTCTTTTCTTTTTTATCTAACTTCCTTAAATGGTCAGGCATTTTTGAATGCTAAAACAAAAATCGTTATTTGCTCAAGCAGTCTTTTTTTTTTTTTTTGTACAGCTTCTCATTTCCTTAATTTGTTTCTGTTACCATGGTTTAGACATGGTATGTACATAATTACCTGCCATTCAAAGATATCATTGTACCAAATTGTGTTTGCAAACAGCCAAAAGGTTAACATTGAATTTACTAATAAGGTTCCACCTAATTAAGTACAGGATTTACGCCCATGGCTTCTTTTTCCACCACCCTTGCTTGCTTTCATCACCAGGCAACCATGTACAGTGTCAGTTCTAAGATATTAGAGAGGGGTGAAGATGGGGCGGGGAGCAACCTGTTTCTGTTGTTACAAAGCTTCTATACATTATCATCATTGAACATCAAATTTCCATTAACAATACACGGAATCATGCCAAATGTATCAATATGCCAAAAGAATTCTGGCTAACAAGAGACAAATTACATTTACAGTTCTTCCGGTCTGCTGGTCTTATCTCAAGAGAGAGACAGAGAACGAGCTGATTTGGGTTTAGTTCATCCATTCATAGGATTTCAATGCAAGCTGTCAGAGATCTGATAGGAAAATATGGTTTCAGTCACAAACACAAGTTAAAGCTGGGGATGTCGAAAAACTAATCACAGCCTTAATTACTTTAATTACACATGCGAGCAAAATTATCTATTAACTCTTTTCTTACTAATATACATGTATTCATGAATGTGTGTGTGTGTGTGCGTGTGTAAATATCTGTATTTTGTTGTCTGTGTGTGCGTGTGTGTGTGTGTGTGTGTGTGTGTGTGTGTGTTATTGGTAGTGTGTGCATATGTATGTGTTTTGTTGTGTGTGCGTGTGCATGCATGTGCTTTTATCTGTGTATAAAGATGTAAACTTTTGACAGAAAAACAATCAGTTTTACACTGCTGTCATGATGACATTGTTTGCTGTTATTAGATGCACCCTATACTATATGTATATGACAGCAGGTCTCTAGACCATCAAGTGTTACAATCAACTGCATGTCCTAGACCATCAAGTATTACAATCATATGCATGTCCTAGACCATCAAATGTATCACTCGTATGTCCTAGACCATCAAATGTATCACCCGTATGTCCTAGACCATCAAATGTATCACCCGTATGTCCTAGACCATCAAGTGTTACAATATCACCCATATGCCTGACACAAAATAGTCACTGGTGTTGTTAAACAAACATTCCTTTTCACCACCGTCAAGCAGTGGCGAGTGTAAAGTAAAACATAAGTCTATCTTATCTGCAGCAGGCATTAATTTGATTGTCTCTGTGATAGACGGTTATTGCACTTCAAGCCAATTGCTTCAGTGGGAAAAATCCATATTAATGCAATTATTTGAAATAATTTAACTAAACCGTAATGCCATTACATGCTTGTCAGGATTATAACTAGGAAGTTAAGGGCAATTGACTTTGTGGATTACAAAAAACTATAAACAGGTCTGGCCTTTTTAAATTGGCATGCCATATTTGAATTTAACACCACATGATCACATAATGACAAATTGGGTTGCAATATACATTGTAAAGAACTTCTGGGTCATAGTTTAAGGTACGCCAAATTTGTAATAATGCAGTAATAACAACTGCTGCACTGACTTGCAGTAAAATGTGATACTGGTTATTAAATTGGTGCAAATTTTATCTATTTATACAAAATATATTAATTAAATAATATTATCTATACTTAATAAATTAATATATATTTATTTAGTATACAGTCGTCATTACAAAAATCCGTAAACGATAAATGTTTTTTTTAAAGGACCCCTTATACCATATAATATGTATTAGGGTCAATAAAAAATATATTTTTAAACTTAGTATTTACAACAAATGTGCAAATGAGAGCTTTGGCTACTAATAAAAACATTTAAATTTCTTAAATGCCATGTGACACTTGTAGGTAATTTATACTTAAGATGCAACATTTTGTTTTCAATACAAAGTGTATATATGATTTGGTCTTACAGAATCATTAAAGGTACATGTAAATGTATGCACTAGAAATGTTATTAAAAAAATTCATTGTGATAGAGAACTTGTCAAGATGGTCTCCAAGAAGAAATTGTTTGCTCTTTCTAATAGCAATTAAAGTACATGTATGCATCTTTTACAGGACAAAACATTCTGTAGCATATTTGTAGATATGCAATAATGGTGGCAATGGAAATGATCTCCTGAGGGACATTAAGAATCCTATTATCGACTGTACTTGATCCAAACATGCTATTATAAGTTCCATTTATTAAACACACAGTTAGTTATTATACACATCACATACCAGCTACAAAAAGAACAAAAGAATAAAAAGTACCTGTTTTAACTGCTCTAATGTATGTAACATATATTGTATGTATATACCTGCATCAACAACATACATGTACATATAGTGTTACTCAAGTTACTGCCACTTGTCAACTAGCCAACTAACCAAATATCACAAGTAAATGTTTCTCTTAAAACAATAATAATTATATTGTTTCTTTTGTTTGATTTAGCTAAACTTCCCCCCACCTCCCCAAATAGTCAGTATTGTAACTTAACATTTGTACTTTTATATTTGTTGCACATATTAGTGATAATGCCAGTCATAATTATAACATACAAAATACATACTACTACAATTTTTTTTTTTAAATACTCCATACAACCAGTGCACCACAACTGGACAAAGGCTATGGTATGTGTTTTCCTATGTGTGGCAAAGTGCAGATAAAATATATTTTTCTGCCATTCGGAAAAATGTAGCAGATTTTTTCTTATGATTACCAAGGTATGTTATCAGGATTATCAAATGTTTAACATCCAATAGCTGATGATTCATTAATCAATATGCTCCAGTGGTGTCGTTAAACGAAACAACTTTTTTTTTTTTTTACTAGATATGTGGAGTGACATGTCCATGCAGATATCTAGAAGAGGTGATAAGTTTAATATACAATGTATATGTACACACATGTACAATCCATGCATTCTGGGATTCTTTTCACAGATCATTTAACAATTTATCAGCAGTGCTTACTACAAATAAACCCTCAATACACACATTTACAATCCTTTTTCCATATAATGCATTGTATTCTACTATGTCAGAAATCACTAAACTGTGGAAAACCAATGTACTAAAGTGTGTGGCTGCCTACATGCATAATGTATGTAAATCAAACGATTGCAAGCTCTTTGACCATGCATGTCAAAGTCATTATTGAATATGCACACATCAAACCAAATCTCTCGAGGAACATTCTTTGAGACTTATTTTATTGGTGTAATTCCAGGGTCAGCCTGAATAATGAGCAAGTAATTAATCCTTCAGTTGACAAATACAGAATAAAGTCAAGGTCAAACCATAAACAAAACATGTTGATTTTGCTGTTTGAATAATGAGAGAACTTGTAATTAATCCTTTATTTAACAAATATTCAGTATAAAGTCAAGGTCCACCGTAAACTGTAAACCTGTATGGTGTACCATTTTGGCATTTACAATTTATAGAAAGTCTGCATGGTTTCAACTAACTAGTATTTCCTTTACAGTTGGTGTTGATCATATACATGGTCCTTCCATTTCACTTTTCACATGAAATTAATATTCAGTGCTCAACAATAGTGATTATCCTGCACTAAATAATTTTATAATTACTCATACAAACAGCAAATTAAACACAAATAATATATATTTTTTTTTTATAGGGATCAATTTCATCATTAAATTGCAGGCCCATTGACTATACATGTATTCCATTCCTCTGGCCTGGTAAATCAAAAACCATGGTATGTTAGGCAGGCCTGTCTGTGGGCAAATAACATGCATATATAAATAAAATGGGATAGCTTATACATGTCACCAGTAAACTGTAGCTAACCCAGTACATAGACCATTTGTGAGAACTGCTATATATCTGACACCTGCATGTCACTTATAGCCACTAATCAAATAGTGGCAAAGCTGGTGATTAAACAAGTGTTCTTAAATTTATTGATAAAACAAGTGTTCTTAAATTTATTGATAAAACAAGTGTTGTTGAATTTGTTGATAAAACAAGTGTTGTTGAATTTGTTGTTAAAACAAGTGTTGTTGAATTTGATGATAAAACCAAGTGTTATTGAATTTGTTGATAAAACAAGTGTTGTTGAATTTGTTGATAAAACAAGTGTTGTTGAATTTGTTAATAAAACAAGTGTTGTTGAATTTGTTGATAAAACAAGTGTTGTTGAATTTGATGATAAAAACAAGTGTTATTGAATTTTTTGATAAAACAAGTGTTGTTGAATTTGATGATAAAACAAGTGTTGTTGAATTTGATGATGAAAAGTGTTCTTGAATTTGTTGATAAAAACAGTGTTATTGAATTTTTTGATAAAACAAGTGTTGTTGAAGGGATATTCACAATCAACACAATCATTCTTTTTTATATACTGTTTGTGAACTAAGTTTATATACATATGAAGCCTTGCCAACACTAAAAGAAAAATATGGTGAAATATTTGAGTAATCAACAAAGACGTCAGACGGTCACGTTTATGTTCATCTGTGGTATTCCAGCCACATGGTAACATCAGAGTAAATCAGTGAATTAGACACGTTTGCCATTGATTGGAATATTCCTGTCTTTAGGCAGAGCATGTTGATGCCAGTTGTTATAATTATACTGTAATCTGGGATTCACTTTTCATCAGTGTCAGCTTTCTTGTGCATTTAATTCCAAACAAGATGATAAAGACCCCGTGCATTGTGTGAAGAGCTGTTTGTATACTGCCCAGTACACCAAGGGCAGGAATTATACTTAAATTAACTGCCATTCACCATTACATGGACATGTAATAACTGCTAATTTCTTAGAGCCGTAGTGTAACAGGTGATAACTAACAGTAGTTTGATAAACATGTTATAACATGGTGAAAACACTGTTGATTTGGTAGAAATGTAAGCCAGTTCAAGGCTTGAAATTAATGATGGCACACAACATTGAGGGCAACTGATAAAGCTGTGACATGAATTGCCAAAGGTCTGAAGCTTTACAGTATTTTACCAATGGTTGATATAAAAATTAATTATTCCCAAATTGTAATGATAATCGATTGGTCAACCGGCAGTGCTTATATTGAGACCTTAATACAATATGAAATATAGATCTACATGTATACAACAATAAAGCAATAAATAATTTTGTAATAATAACACCTTAACATTTCTAAGAACAAAATTTCTTGAAAACTAACAGTCAGATAAAAGGATAATTTTTAATTTTTAATTTTGTGTTTATATTTTTAAATATGTACCGGTTTACAATTGATATAGGCAGGCTCAAAACTGCAGTAGAAAAGCATTTTGCCTATTGTACATTGAAAAAAAAGGAATTTCAAAACTGCCATTTAGACAACAAAGGCTTATGTTCAAGCCCTGCAGTTTGTGAGTCACTGGGATAACACAATAAGTACTGCTTAATCATTTCTATAATACAATAAAAAAAATTCACATAATGTTTATTATTCCAACCTGATGTTAAAAGATGAATGGTGTTCAGAGATTGCCAAACAATCATACCATCACGGACTATTTTTCTGACACATGTTTTCATACATGTATTTGCTTCAGTGCATCCCATTGGCATGTGGCCATCAGAATGCCAGATTCATGCATGGGGTCAACACAGCTATAGGCATGATTAATTCCTAAAACTTGTATGCACTCATAATTCTATTAATTCTCATAGTAAACAAACATGAGCCAGACTGAGCCATCACAGTCAACAGATGAGAAAGAAAACCAATTGTAGTTTATTACAATACATGCACTTGATCAACTCAGCAGATATATATATATATTCCTGTTCGTTGTACATGGATGCAAGTTGCAAAAAGCATTAAAGTAGCCCAACTCACTGGCAAAGAACTTAAGGCATTGGCCTTTAGGCTGGAAGGTACCGAGTTTACACTGAGGTATGTGTGCAGTGTGTAGGTTTTGGGGGCTGAAACCATATAACCCCCCTGCTTCAAACAAAATAAAATTATTTCAAGATATTTTCAATGGGAGCATATTTCAACTCCACCCCTGCTAAACTTCCTGCACATGCATATACAGTATTGGCTAAAAACCAGAGTGAGTTTTGCATGATGGATCGACAGGGTGGTGCATACCATGCCTCTACACAGATTCTCTCACTGACCATCAACAACCATTAACCTCTGTTCTGAACAAACAATCCAGATACTGGTCAAAGCATGTGCCCAGGACAGTGTGGTTGTTCCTTAAGTGAACATAATATTTAAAGAAATAAATGAATGAATATATTCAATATATTATATATATTATGGCTAGAATTTAAGAAGCCCTGTGTTTTTTTAAATACAAGGGACTAAGCATTGTAAATGTATGTAGTTACAACCATGTAAGACATAAACAGGCTTTATAAAATTAACCCTATCATTCTTATTTGTTTAAAACAATATATATTTTGTCTTTTTTATTGTGGTGAGAATGATAAGACATGCTAAGCCTATATTAGCACCTTTCCCGAGAAATTAAAATATATATTTATGTAAGGTAAGATGATAAGACAATAATAACACACATAACTGATAGAGGTAATACCAATAATATATACTAGCAATCAGTTATGATATGAGATTGACTGCTGGTAGAGAAGAAACAAAAGCAAAACAAACAACAACACAGAGTGGTTGATAAGTTGAGTATAAAGAGAGAAACATTTATCTTTCGTTTTCCTTTTTCTCACACAAAACAGAACATAACCTATCAGGTTACTATGTTTTGATATACATGTAGTGTTTATTTGCCTGGGTTCAATAACAATGTAACAGGCCCACTGCAGCCTGCCTGTTCCACCAGTCACCACTATCTAATCTCCACTAAATAAACATGACATCAAAACAGGAGCAACCTAGCTGAAATGCTATCTTAACCACACTAAAACACTGGTTCTTGCCCATACTGAAGTAATAAGCAATGATTGCTTAGTACTGTACTGTATAATAGTGTATATGGATAGTTTTGTTTTGTTTTGTTTAACGACGCACTCAACACATTTTAACTACGGTTATATCGGCGTCGGACATATGGTTATGATATATGGATAGATGACCATCTGAATTTTCCCCATTAGTCAAGGGAAGTTACTATAGTTCCAATGAAAAAACATTAGCCACCTCCAACCCTTTACTGATTTTTGAAACCAAGCTATGTTTGGAAAAGGAAAACATTAAGCTTTTTAAAATTTATTATACAGATTACAGATGTGCTAACTTCAAAAGTCATGCAGAGAAGAAAAACTAAAATCAACATTGCTTCTACTTGGCAAGCCTTGTGTAGTTTCCTCATTCACATGATAAAACCAATATCCTATTTCATTATCTAGTTATACTCTATTTATGATGCACACAACACCACCAGAAGCTAACATATTTTTATTTGCTGATCAAGTTGTTGATAACTATTAAGTAATTCTTGCACATTTTTCCAAGTGATAAATTCATTTAAATTTATTTTAATATATTTCAATGCTTATAACCAATGAAAGTTCAAGTATGCTGTCCTGAGCAGCTATCTGGACTGTGTTTAGGACTGTGGGTTAGTGGTTAGTTGTTAGTGAGAGAAAAGTTGGTGTAGTGGTCTTATACACATATACAGTGAGCCATCAAACTTGGATGAAACCTGAACCTACCAGCTTAGGCATTACACCAACTCTGACACACTGTGCCTGATTTTATGAAATAATGCACAAATACATGCACATAAGGTGATTTTAACACTAAGATCCCTTTGTAAAACAGGTGATTTTAATGCTAAGATCCCTTTGTAAAACAGGTGATTTTAGCACTAAGATCACTTTGTAAAACAGGTGATTTTAATGCTAAGATCACTTTGTAAAACAGGTGATTGTAACATTAAGATCCTTTTGTAAAACAGGTGATTTTAGTGCTAAAATCACCATGTAAAATAGGTAATGCTATGGTCTATTTGTAAAAGAGGTGGTTTTAGTGCTAAGTGCATCCTCAGGCACATAATGTGAAATGGGGCTGGGGTGCAAATGCTGCATGGATCTATTTGTTTTGTTTTAAAAAATAGGACAGAAAATTAGTGGGCCTCAATTGGATGACATCCAAACCCCAGACCCCAGCAACCATGCATTAATACCTGTCCTGGACAGACAGTTCAGATAACAGATCAGTGTATCTGGGACAGTGCATGTGTTTAACCCTAAAGTAAATATTCTTTTGAAATTTAGGATGTGTTAAAAATAAGTGTTTCGTAATTATAAAAGGTTTAAGCTTGCAATACATTAACTAAATGGGCTGTATTTATGAAGTCTGTTTTTCTTAACTGCAGGTGTTTAATCATTGTAAATGTATGTGTAGTTACAAGCATGTAAGACATAAACAGGCTTTGTAAATTCAGCGCATTGTATCTTTTTAATGACTTGCTGCTATTCAAAAAGGGTAGTCTATGAGTGGAGATAGCAGGTTTCTTCTGTCAATATCTGTGTGGTCCTCAACCATATAATCATAAATAAAATGTGTTGAGTGTGTGTTTAAATAAAACATTTTCTTCCTTTAAAGTGAAATCAGACACTTAATTTAATTGATGCTTCATTTGTCAGAACAAGTAACAGAAGATTTTTCAATACAACATGAAATGCATAACTGTCACATCATTGAATGTAGCTTGAATTTGCATAAGGACAATGCATTAGTACTAAACTGCTAAACCTTTTTGTCTTAGGATACAAAGAAAGAAAGAAATGGGGTTTTTTTATTATGCACTCAACACATTTTATTTACGGTTATATGGCTCAGACATATGGTTAAGGACCACACAGATATTGAGAGGAAACCCACTGTCGCCACTTCATGGGCTACTCTTTTCGATTGGCAGCAAAGGATCTTTTATTTGCGCTTCCCACAGGCAGGATAGCACAAACCATGGCCTTTGTTGAACCAGTTATGGATCACTGGTCGGTGCAAGTAGTTTACACCTACCCATTGAGACTTGCGGACCACTCATTTAGGGTATTGAGTCGGTATCTGGATTAAAAATCCCATGCCTCGACTGGGATCTGAACCCAGTCCCTACCAGCCTGTAGACCGATGTCCTAACCACTATGCCACCGGTATCTTAAGATACATGCATAAATATATATATGCAATATAACAGATGTTGATATTACTTTCGTGAACACCCGCCAGCTATATGGCCTTGCATGATGTTACATATGTCTTTTCTCTGTGCTACAAATACCTATATCACTGTTACAACAGACTGTCCTAGACTGGCTATCACCTGTAGGGTCACACTACAGCATGTGCTGGCATATTCGTTATTATGTCCCTAATCAGACTTCCTTAAGTCTAGGACATTTACCTGTCTGTTGGCTTTTTGATAAGCTTATAAAATGTACATAACAACTTTTACATTCTTTTTTTATTTAATGGGCTATAAAGCAAATGAAACATGGTTTGGCAAAGAATGCGACATAAACATTATTGTATGATTAATTTCTTCATAACCCATAAATAGATAATAACAGACACAAGAAAAAAACCTTTTTAGAATTAAATAATAAATATGAATTGTTACGTCATAACGATAGAAATATTCTACATGCCATATCAAAGTGACAAAAAACAAACAAAAATCCACACCCTAACCCCATGTCAATATTGTTTTACAATATATAAGACAAAATAAATGAAATCACACCCATACTCCAGTTTATATGTTTAAAACTGTTAAAAGGTTGTATGAATGAGTTATCCTTTGAAAATAGAGCAATTTTTCATCAACAGAAGACAAAATACACTGTATAGGATTATGAATTCATCCATTTTGATAACTGGTAGGAAATATGTATCATCAAACATTCAAGATTACTTATAAGTTATATATATATATATTTTTTTAATTTTGTATACATCATACAAATAATTGTTAAAATTGTTTGTTCTGTGACACTATAAATTCAGTTATTTTTTATAATCTATTGTTTTCAGAGATTTCATCATTTACATGTACCCCTGCGCATGCTATAACTTCACCATGGTGCAGGGGTGTAACATTCTCTTTGAGAATGGCCAATACAGCACAACATTGAAGTTTTGAGTAAAATTCAGTATCCGTAAAATTCTGTGATATTTGTGTTTTTGTACAGTTCTTTACACTGGTTTTTGTTCAAACCTTGAATTTATTTAATTGAATTACCATAGTTTGACACCCAATAGCTGGGGTGTCATTAAACATTCATTCATTCATTCATTCATTCATTTACATGTATTTCCATAGTAGGGTAAAGGGTCATTATAGAAGTAGTTTCATGGGATTAAGCTATATTTTTAGTAACTGGCTAAAATGGTCACATTTATTTATAGTTACAGGTATCTTACCAATATATACCTAATGACTGCAAAATAAACTATTTATAATATGTGTTGGTATGTAACACTCCAGGGCTTAACATATACTAGTATTATGTTCCGCTACATATTCTACAGTTATGTGCATGTATTAATTATGATGAATTAGTCATTATATAGTCCTAATTTCTTAGCAGGTTTGTACTTGACCTCAAATACAAGTAGCTGTTAAAGCCAGTAACACAGCAAATACACGGGGTCAGATGGCGACACAGGCAATGGGAAATGATGAAGAATACACAAGTGTATTATACAAACATACTTGTACACACTGGTACATGGATGTGTGAATGGTGATGGTTTCTGACCAGGATCCACACAAACTAAAAGTACATTGGTTCAGACATGTTACACCACACTGACAAACGGGACACTGATTTGAACTAGGCGACTCAATTAGTGACATACACTACATTCCTAAATAACTAGAAGTATACATTGCTTGTTTATAAACTACAAAGATGTGATGAATAAATATATTTGTACCATGTAATTAGGAGATGGTGGAAGGAGGGTTGAACAAAGTCCCTAAAATTATATTGACAGTCAAAGCTAGAGATGACCCTAAACAGAGAGGACCACACACATATTTTATTTCACTCCATATGGGGGATTATGAGAAATCACAAAACTGCCCATTTCAAATTCCACCTACAGTAATATTATCATTAACTTGACAGGAAAAAACATCTACTAATGGGGATCTTCTGCAATCGTGGCATCATGCAGTTTTCAGTTTTCACCATACTCTTCCCCTTCATTTAACATGGTCAAGTTAAAGAGATGTAGAGATTTAATGCAAAAACAATGCTTCTTTTTAGTGTCCATGCACAATTTGTCTTTCTTTTAGCTTTATTAACATGCCTATATCCAAAAAAGATTCAATCATGTCCTTCCCAATTTAAAAACAAAACTGCATACCAGTCTCGTTATAATCTGGAATGCAATATTAAAAATAAAAAAAAAATGTTACAAACTTATGATAATGATGCCCAACATTGCCAGAGTCATGTTTTACCTATATATGCAAATACATGTTTCACCCAGCCCATCATATGCCAGCTGTATGAGGAATACACAGATGACGGTTTTGACATTTAATACTGCGCCCTTTAACGATGTATTATTAATGAAAGACCCAGGACACAGATGCCATTAAATATGAAAGAATTCATTCAGCAGAGTACTCAACGATGAACCTGAGAATGTTCTGCCAGTGTATATATGAGAATTAATTGCTTTCTACAGACATCAATATAATACCAACTAATTTTCGTACTATCCATTAATGTGTATATTAATGTGGCAGTGTACGTCAGGGTTATCATCATAACAACAGAAAAACAAATCAGCAATATAAACACATGCAGTAATAATATTAATATTAAAATAATATATGTACATATTTTGCAAAACAAAAAGGGGTAGGAAATTGGCTGCTATTCCTGCTAAATATTCGGTCAGGCAATCTAGAAAATCTGCCATCCCAAATCAAAACTTGCTAGACCAAAACAAGATACACTCAAATGAATGTGTGAATATAGATATAAAAATAAATGCCAGTGAGAGGCAAACACCATCTCCTGGCCCATGGTGATATTGACGTGCAAAAACCAGTTGGGATAGTAGTATTTCAACCCATGGTTTACAGATGTTTTGATTCAGTATCTTTATTTTTATACCTTTTGCACAATATGCTAGAACAGAGAAAGATATGGTTTTCTAAACACCTTAACATGTATTGTTTTAACCAGCAGTCATTAAAAAACAAATATTTATTTATGACCACCCCACTGATGGAAAGAAATAATGGATCAGATAAAAATAAATAAAATGGTAACAACAAATAACAAAAGACAATAGAACCCTATTCCATAGTATCAGGAAGTTAACTGTGATACTGGCATATTCAGTATTCAATATGACATTACTGGCATTCAGTATGACATTATTGACATTCAATATGACATTACTGGCATTTAGTATGACATTACTGCATTTAGTATGACATTACTGTCATTCAGTATGACATTACTGGCATTCAGTATGACTTTACTGACATTCAGTATGACTTTACTGACATTCAATGACATTACTGACATTCAGTACGACATTATTGACATTCAATGACATTACTGACATTCAATATGACATTACTAACATTCAATATGACATTACTGGCATTTAGTATGACATTACTGGCATTTAGTATGACACTAATTTATTACTGACATTCAGTATGACATTACTGACATTCAATATGACTGGCATTCAGTCTCTTTGTAATTTAGAAAAACATTACAATGCTATGGTAGTGAACTGAACTTGGTCTACGATACCATGTTTTCCCTTCTTTCTACCAGTATATCTAATCAGCAGGCATTATGAAATTCATGTTTAAGAACACCCCAGAACTTTGTTTAACTAGCAGATAACATTTTAATTGTTACACTGAAGACCATACATGTATAAATGTATCCTTAAATGTATCCACGGAATGGCCCCAACCAAATGCATGTTAAACAATAACAACATTTCATCTATAGCAGTAAACCAGAAAATGGCTTTGAACTGATACTACCCACAAACACAATAACTACATGTATATATTTTAAAGAGAAACCACCTGAGTTAACATCAATTCAACAAGAAGTGTGAGTTCATGTGTATGTATGTAAAGTAGGGTAACTAACAAAGGCAATGTTGCATGGAATATATATATATCACTTGCCAGTGCTTGCCAAGAAAAACAGCCAGGGGAGTGATTAATTGTTTCCCTAACAAAGATTATGGAAGGCATTTAAGATTTTACATATTACCCCTATTGAGCACTGATGTTTAATCCTATTGTATATATAATATGTTTAATTACTCTCCTTGATCTAGTCTCCAGGGCGTGATGGGGAACCCTAACATGGTAAGGCCCGACTTGAAAAATACAATCTGGAGACATAGCTTTAAAAATAAAACTACAGCTCATCTCCATAACCATTACAATTTAATAGTGAAAACTATATTGTAGTGTTTAAAAACTTGGGTATGTCACTTTAAAAAATAATAAACCCAATCATGGATTAATACTAAAGCACTATGCATGTACATGTGTTATATAAAAAGAGAGAAAGAAATTCTTTGTTTAATGATGCACTCAACACATTTTATTTACGGTTATATGGCGTCAGACACATGGTTAAGGACCACACAGATTTTGAGAGGAAACCTGCTGTCGCCAATTCATGGGCTACTCTTTCCGATTAGCAGCAAGGGATATTTTATTTGCGCTTCCCACAGGCAGGATAGCACAAACCATGGGCTTTGTTGAACCAGTTATGGATCACTGGTCGGTGCAAGTGGTTTACACCTACCCATTGAGCCTTGCGGAGCACTCACTCAGTGTTTGGAGTTGGTATCTGGATTAAAAATCTGATGCCTCGTAGTGTTATATAGTGTTAAAGGCAGGGTTACAGACCAGTTGACAAACACTGTACACATGTAAACTGAATATAGGCCTATCTTTAAAATTAATAACTTACAAAAATATACAAGTCCAGTTAATTTTACACACATACATGTACCATACATGTATAAACATTTAGTAAACATATGCCACATCATATACAAATTTGTTTTAATAAAGTTTCATGTCAGCCATAATAAAACGTTCTTGGAGTGGTGGGAAGCAACAGATGTATGCATTCTTCCAACTTTGTTTAACTACATGCTGGTGGTAGATAAAAGAAAGGAATGTTTTGTTCAACAACACAATAAACACTTTTTAATTAAGTTTATATGGTGTTGGACCACACAGAGGAGACAGGAAACCTGGTTCCGTCAAGTATTTGCCACTCATTCAAGCTAACAGCAAGGGACCTCTTACATGCTATCCCAGAGACAAGATAGTACATACCACGGCCTTTGTTACACCAGTTGTGGAGCACTGCTTGGAATGACAAATAGCCCAATGTGTCAATGAGCTCACCAACAGAGTTCGATCATAGATTAACTACGCTCTACACAAGGCTACACCCAGCTCCCATAAAATTTGAAGGCAATTAGGAGAAGACAAAAAGTGTTCAGTCTTGGAGCATGCTAGGGGGTGGTATGTAACCCAGTGGTGAAGTGCTCGCTCAATGTGCAGTCGGTCTGGGTTTGATTCCCATTGGGTTATTTCTCATTCCAGCCACTGTACCACGACTAGCATATCAAAGGCTGTGGTATTACTATCCTATATGTGGGATAATACAAATAAAAAATCTCTTGCTACTAATCGGAAAAAGTAATCCATGATGTAGCGATAGCGGGTTTCTTCTCAATATCTGTGTGGTCCTTAACCATTTGTCTGACACCATATAACCATAAATAAAATGTATGGAGTACGCTGTTAATGAAAACATATCTTTCTTTGGTCTATACTAATTATACTTTGAAACAATAGTCCAAACTCTACCTCCATGCTATTTGTATGGATGAGACTTTTTAATGAAAACGTCTGGTCTAGACATACAGTTTTATGAGCACAGGGCCTTGGGCCAAATTCATAACAAGACTTCTGTCTAAATTAGCAGCTTATACTATAAGATAGCAAGAGTGTAAACACATTCTTGATTCTCCACAGAAACATTGTCACACAGATGAATTATGTCTTGTTACTGACTTAGAGGTAACTCCAGTCACCTCTAAGTTAAAAATGGACTCTACAAGCTAGAATGATATTTTTTAAAATAACATTTAGCAAGACAAAATGAGACAATACATATATAATGAACATAAAATTTAGCAAATAAAATGGCAAACAATCAATTAGTGAATTTAATATCTTGAAAAGACCACTTTGTTACTTCATGAGACCACATACATGTACATACCTACGTACATACATACCTACATATATTAAACTAAATTCACTCTCACATTCACACGTGTGGGCAAATATATATAAGACTTGTCTGTTTGATAAATATATATACATGTCAACTTGCCCACACGTGAATGTGAGAGTGAATTTAGTCTTATCTTCTTGTGTTATATTCTCGCCTACATACCGGTACTGATATCTAGAGATGCAGGCAGTGGTGATCCCAAGATTGATTATAATCAAATATTGATCAGTTCGGATCTAGAGAGTGTGATGATCAATTATGAAATTCACAATTGTTTAAATATTGTCATCTTTTCAGAGCTATAGCTCTGGCATTTGCCAAAAGCAAAAAATTTAAATATTTACCAAATTTATTTTAATCTGGAGAAAAATGTCTATGAAATAATTGATATTTTGTTTGAAAATAACTGTTTTTCTGTAATTTTAAAAATAACTGGCAATTTTTTTTTTAATTTGCCAAAAAATAATTTCATGAAATAATATATATATATATATAGATATTAAAACTATATATATTTTTTTTTTTATTATTTATTATTATTATTTTTTTTAATATCTAGCTTAATTTCTGCAATTTTTATAGTTAATAGTTAATTTGGGAGAAATGTGTTATCACCCACAGCTAACCCTGCACGTGTGTAATATTTCCGATGAAATCTGTAAAATGTGCTGTTTGCTTTTCTTTTTATTCATGCATGTACATGTAAACAAAACAGACATGTAAAATTAACTACATTTTTAAGGTCTATCATTGTGAAAGTAATATGTAGTCATGATTCAAATACTTTTAAAGTCTATATCATTCTGACTGTAGCCTACATTAAATCAGAAGACAGCTGATGCAAACCCATTATACGATGATTTATAATGAAATTCCCAATAATAACCACAGATAGAGGACCTGTGGTGCAATTTATGGTGAATTACACACCCTTCACACAGATGTACATACACACATGTGTATATATATATATATATATATATATATATATATATATATTAACACAACATTAGAAATACTAAGTGTATAAATATTTACATATGAATGCATTTTATAAGACTATTAAAAGACAAATTAAGTTTGAAATCATATCTTTTTTCCAGTACTTAGTTACTAGTAACTGTTTAAAAACAAAAATAATAAAATACAGACTTAACACAATTGTATAAACTTGTTTTAACTTTTAGTAACACTGTAAAATAAATTTAAATTTGTTTTAAGTAATACTGTAAAACACATTTAAACTTTTATTAACACTGTAAAACATGTTTCAACTTTTAGTAACACTGTAAAAATATTTCAACACAGTGCTATGATTTTTATGCAGGTACACATGCAAACAGTAGACCTGTAAATTTAAGTTGTGTCCTTCAACTTATATGCTATGGCAGGCTTTTATAAATATTAGATTCTGTAGATAGGACACAACATTTAGGGAGAACAGGGTACAACCCATTTTATTTTATTTTTATCTTTATTGATATGGAGGACAAAAAGTTTACATTTCCGTCCTCTGGTTATCAACATATGATAATACACATTAATTTTATTATCAATGAAGCAGGAAGCCTCATTTTAACTTCTTTTTTAAACACTAATTCCATGTTGATAATAGGTGAATAGGTGTTTCGGAAATATGTTTTTAATCAAATTGCTTTATTGTTGTTACAGCGGGCAGCGTGGCCCAGTGGTACAGTGCCTGCCTGATGCGCGGTCGGTCTAGGATCGATCCCCGTCAGCTGACCACTGGGGTTTTTTCTCGACATAACCATATGTCCGACGCCGATATAACCGTAATTAAAATGTGTTGAGTGCGTCGTTAAACAAACCAAAAAAAAAAAAAATTATTGTTGTTACAATCATTATTTAGATGTGTAGCATAAGTGAACAAAATATTGACAACTGTCAACATTTTCAAGAACTTACAAACCATATTCCTTTTAAGTTTCCTTTCCCAAAAAAAGAGTAAGTTTATTTGTTATTATTATTATTTTTGTTTTACGGAATACACCACCACAACCCCCAAAGCCATGTTAAAGCAGCAATCATTGTGAACGTCTCCACTTGTTAATCAGTTTACTCTGCATTATTGTAATATAAATTTTAACTGAAATACTCACATCATCCCACTTGATGAATTTAGCTCCAGCGATTAAACTTTCGGAGACTAACACAGATTTCAACTGAACGTGGTGTACTCCGGGCTTAGCGCCGGCCATTCTCAAGTAAAATTATTTTCCCCCTGTATTCCTCCTTCAAATCATCGGCACTGCGGCTCTCACATCACTGGAATTAAAGCGACGGACACGGGTGATTGGCAGCAATCAAGATTCCACTAATATAACACGCACTTGTTTTACAAGACGCTGCCGTTCAGCTGTCCGTAGGATAACGAGAGCCGATGTTAATTACCAGGAGTTCGGGTACGAACATTTGATCGGTCACACGCTTTGATTGTACGCCAAAATTACTCCCAACGACGATACTAGCTCCGTACTCATTATAGCAGCTTCCCACTACACGGTGCGACAGATCAAAGCGTGAACGATTCGAACACACAGCATAGTATTAGTAAAATTCGTGTCAAAAGTTCCCACTCGCCCAGTATCGCTAGCTCGCACTTCGGAGCACACGCAGTGTTGCGGAAAAAGTGAAGGTAAGGCGATCATGTGACCATATCAAAATGGCGACTATATGTCATTGCAGGCGTGGAACGACTCAAAGATCGTGCAAATGTCACACGGAAACAAATATTGATTATTTTGTTTTGTCTTTTACCGAAAACGAGATTTGTCTTGCGTCGACATTCGTTGCTATTCACCTATTGGTACAAGTTAGCCTTCTTACAACGCATTTTCACCTAAATATTCACAAGGTAGTCTCGAGATGTTAAGAGTGGAGACGTATTTCAAAGCAAACTATAAAGCTATAACTGAAATAGCACTGAAAGTTCTTCTCCCCTATTTATTCTTTACGAAAAGTCGGTTTACATGTACATAAACGTAGTTGGATCTGAGCTAAAAGAAAAAATAACGCTCTCACAAAAGAGAGAGAGAAGACCATACTCTGCCATTCAAGAGCTAAACGGACATTTGCCGGACGATTATAATCGCTGTGTGCCGTCAAAGATTAAAGGGATGTACTAAAAAAAAAAAAAAGTAGTATAAAAAGCTGATCTATATGTACCCTCATCTCCTGTTTCATTTAGAACGACTATCAAAATTGCGCCAAAATTCCTTCAAATTAAATTGCGCACCCAACTTCATTTTTGGACACGCCAATTAATGGTATCAAAATTCCATAGCACCCACAAAACCCCCGCCTGCCCCCAAGTTGATTG
>JAECMU010210472.1:0-11856 GCA_016106625.1 Dracogyra subfuscus | reverse complement strand
TGCGTGACGTCATACTAATCTTCGCTAATCGTGATGACGTCATATTATCGATGGCGACGACTTTAGTAGTACTGTGATTTACTAAAAAAGTAATTAGAATGTTATTTTAGAAGTGATATAGGATAATAGAATTCGCAACTCGTCTCGGTTGATATTTACCATATTAAAAAACACTCGTGACGAATCATATATATATGTATATATATATATTGTATACAGTTAAACACTCCTTGAAAGAATTCCATTGAAACACATGCACTTGACTGACCCCTAGATTATTAAGACCTTAACAGGCACATCAAAGCAATATCACTATTAAAACAATACAGTATATCAGGAAGGAAACATCAACACAACTGTATCTGCATAAAGTAATAACTTAATGTCCTGAACACCAAAGTTCGGGGGAAATCCTGTATGCTGGGTGTGGGTGTCTTCAAGTCATTAGGTGTAGGAATTTCAAATCTATCGGCCATGCTGATTTTCATAATGGATCATCAAAACCACTGGCGGCCATCAATATTCCTGACATATTTTATTTATAGTCTACTATAGTTGGATGTTTTAAATATTTGTGATATCATCTAGCTTTCACATATTTATTTTTGATTCAATTATTTGAGAAAACAAAACACCAAAAAAGCCTGTTTTTACTAATCCAGATGACTATGATATGTATATGCTTACAATTTGTAATCCAGCGTATTATTTAGCTAGTAGCATTGGGTAATACATGTTTAACAATAAAATAAATTATCAACTTCCTCCAAGACAGATAATCAAATTTGACAAAATTGATTCTGAATCTAGTATAAAGTTAAAAGGGCCTACATAAGAGCAAATTAAGTGATTATTTTGGTTTAAACATTTGATCTTGAGACGTAAAGATGTGATTAACAAGCTTATTGTTATGTATAAATAAGAACAGAACAAATTTAATTACGTCTTTGGTAATGTTGTTGTGTTGTTGTTTTTTGTGGGGTTTTTTAATTAAAATACAATTTTGTATAAAATATAGCTTAGCACCCTATACATATGTAAAAATTACAATAAAAATAAAGTTCTTTACAAATAGTAGTTGTCAGAATTTCATACATAAAACAAATTAACTATGTTAATGAAAACTAAAGACATTAACCCAATGTTGGTACGTGCTAGTTTTAATATAAAAATAAATTGCTATTAAAATCTAAGTTCAGGTTGCCTAAATATATTACCATATTTAAGAACAGTTGTATATGACTAAAACAAATACCATTTAAAAATAAATCATTCAAATCTTTACAGTATGAATTATAGGCCAAAACCATCTTTTCTCCAGTGTTAACTTTGATTCAAACTCCATTCAGAACCATGTCCAGTGCCTACCCTAGTTCCGCACAAAATTTTAATACTTTTTTTACAGGTACCTTATACAGGTTTCAAGCTCAAGGCTACTTAGCTTTGGTAATAGATGAAATAAAATTACATACATTTTTACACACATGAATCTAATTTATTCTACAACCAACACAGTCACATTTATAACTATTTACAGGACTTGTGGTGTTAACTTCTCTATAGTTTCTATTATGCACTGAATATATATGTTATATAGGGTGTATATTACCACATCAAATCCCATAGACGACAATAGTAACATTTAAATAAAACTCCTACCTGCCGCGTATTAATCGACATAAATACCACGGATATAAATACTACCATCCTTCACCTTTAAAGTAAATCAGAAAACAAATGGGGGTCAAGCTGCTCATTTCAGAGATAACGGGTAGCGTCTGACTACACAAGTTCAGCACAAAATTTGAGGACTCTTTTTCACAGGTATCTCATACAATTCAAGCACACGGCTACTTGGCACAGTGGTACCAGATGAAATAAAATTGCATACATTTTTTTCCCAATTTTTTTTATGGAACTTGTGGTATTAATATCTCTATCTAAAGTTCGGTGCAATTCGAACTTTGACCCAGCAGGAAGTTATTTGGTTTCGTATTACCTATAACACCATGGGTCGACCCTACGAAGCCTGGCTTTGTAAATTACGCCACTTAGATTAGTTTCTCCTGATCTGATTATACCGTGGTTTATGCCCAGGGTGAAAGTGACTGAACCTTTAATAAACCATGATACTAATAAATTAAATAGTAAATGTAAATATATATGATTTTATAAGAAAGTTTCCACTGGTTACCCTTATGACTAGAACATTTCCAGAAACAAAACACAACAGCCATGGGTAAAACACATGAAATAACCAAACTGTTGAAAACATCTAGACTGCCATGTGAAGCGTTATATCCATTTGACAACTGGCCAACACTCAGTCCATAGGAATGCCGAGACAGCACTGACCGACATGTATTCTATGTCCACAGATAATCAAGACGGCCAGCCCAGTGTTTCTTCACCTCATGTGTCTTGGAGCGATCACCATGTGCTGCCATGTAAGTTCCACTCCTCCCTATAATGTCCTATATAGACGTGTCATCGATGTCACGTCGTTCAATAACCCTCTAGGTTACAATCGTACCTACAAAATGGGATATTAGGATTGCATATTTAAAGAAATACATAGATTATCATGTTACAACATTTCGATATTGTGATTATTTAGTAAGGTTTAGATAATGGTGTAACATGCTCGTTGACTTTTGCCTGTTAAACCGTTATCGAATGGAGCTAAATAACCACGATATCAAAACGTCGTAACCTTGTGTTATCATGCAACCCCTTCTAAGCTATCTTTGTTTAATATGTTTCAATCATAAGCGGTATAGAAACTATTACTGTTATTACGTAGAACCTATTACTGAAAGTCGGATAATAGGTGCCTGAAAACATCTTGGGAATATCATAGCCAGCCAAACAAGATATGCGTCTCCAGAGTTTAAATACAATACCTTGATTATATTTTTAAGTCTGTGGTGTCACAACATGATAGTTTTTGTACCTTATTCTGTGAAAATAAACACAGTTTTGTGTGTGATGTGAAGATTGTGTATGCACTTAAGCAATTATTGCTGTAAATGGATGTTTGAAAATTGAGGAAACCTGAACATTTGACAAATATCATTCTTGCGCAGAACTCATTTCCTACTAACCTTATTTTATAGTCAGACTTTATTTCCTAATCACCTGATAACACATAGCAACTCCTAGGTTGTCATTCGAGCAACGGGTGTGTTATCAGGCAGTGACATAATAACACTTCGAATTATAGTCTAGGGCTAATCGGATCAAAGGAAACATGGTTGCAGGATACATTTCTATAGCAGATTGTTTCAAGTGAATTAAACTTCTGTCATCAGAAACTATAAAACTATAAAGACATCTTTGTAAATGTTGAGTAATAGTGTATATATATATATATACATTTTATTGTCCCCAGTTCATTTTGACGATGCCAGGGTTGGGGTGCCCTGATTCATCGCCTCACAGAATATGAATTAGATTATATACGCTAAATACTGGGAGTACATACACATTGTGGTAAAATGCTGATTATAGTAATAGTAATACTTATACAAATAATGTAGATGGTGATATATTTAATATTACTGCATATGCATATGTACATGTAGATAGTAGTATTAATAACCCATTATGTATTGAAACCATATCAAAGTTGGAATCAAAAGCAAAATCTTGGTTTCTACATCTTATTTGTGATGTTGGTGTAATAATTTCATGATTTAATAATGTGTACATGTCTTTAATACCTGTTTGACTTTTAAGAATATTTAATTTTACCTCAAATACAGGATTAGTTAGTAAAGTGGCCATTTCTAACATTGTCTGCTTTATTTATAAATGTTTTAATGCTGCTTATAAACGATGAATATTCTAAAAAGTGTGAATTTACGTTATATATATTTTTTAATTTCTCAAATGTAAAACAAAGTCCATCTTCATCGAGAAGATCGTTTATAAATATTATTCCCTTTTCTAAATAATTTTTATAACAGAATGGTTTTGTATTTATTGTTATATTGCTGTTGTACCAAATATTTGAGCTTGAAATGTCTTCTATTTTTTCCACACAAAAAAATGTTTTGTTGAATTAACTCCCAACTGTATAAAACATCTTTCCAAAACATTTTTTTTTTTTATTTATTTATTTTTATATTCAAATAATAATCTCCATTTATTACAAGGTCTCTAATGGATAGGTTAGTCTTAGATTCAAACAGTTTAATCCATTTTTGGTTACCTAAAAATAGTCTCCTAAGCCATGAAGCTTTTAAGGCCATCATGAAATTATATATATTTAGCATTTGTAATTCGTCATCTTTGAATTCTTGAGCTAATAAGACTCGTTTTATTTTGTCAGGTTTATTTTGCCAAATGAATTTATGAAATAATCTCTTCAAATTGTCGACTTCGTTTTTGGATGGGTTTGGTAGTGAAATGAGTAAATATGTAATTTTAGGTATTATTAGTGTTTTTAATACTGTTAATTCTTCCTAAGACAATTAACTTCCTTATTGACCATAGTTTTGTCAATAGTTAAATTTCATTAATTTTTGTATGGTAATTCGCTTTAACAATTAATTGTAAATTAACTGTAAACGTTATTCCGAGCATCTTAAATTCTGTTGTATTTCATTCCAATTTCCATCTTGAATGGTGATAAACATCTTTTGAGGGTGTTTTTTTTTACTGCCTATCCAAATAGCTTTTAATTTTGTGTAGTTTATTTTTAATCCAGATACTGTAGCATAATATTCTAATATTGTTACAGTATTAAACAGAGATCCAGGAGTTTCGTCCAATATAAAAGTTGTATCGTCTACGTATTGGGATATTAAATATTGTTCACCATCGATTGTTATTCCATTTATGTTTTCGTTATTTATTTTTTATTAACATAGCTAGAATTTCAGCGCAAATAATAAAAATATAAGGAGAAAGTGGATCACCTTGTCTGCATCCTCTTTCTAATTTAAATGTTTCTGACAGAAAGCCATTTTGCATCACCCTCGACATTGAATTATTATAATCAGTTTTTATCCAGTTTTTAATTGAGGCTTTGAAATTAAAAACTTCTAATGATTTTTTCAATAAATTCCCATGATACAGAGTCGAAAGCTTTTTCAAAATTTACCAAAAGCAGGAGACCTGGTATATCGTTGACGTCCGTGTAGTACATAATATCATATATTAATCGGATGTTTTCACCAATATATCTTTCTTTAATGAAACCAGTTTGATCGTTACTAATTATTTTATTTAGCACTCTTTTTATTCTGTTGGCAATACAGCCTGAAGCTAGTTTATAAGTGCAGTTAAGCAATGTTAAAGGCCTCCAATTCTTTTAAAACTGTTTTGGTTTATTTGGTTTGGGAATACAGGTAATGATAACCAGTTTTTGGACTTTAGACATTTCTTTGACAATATAACTATAATTTATTGATCTAATGATAAACTAATCTAAATCATTCCAAAAGAACTTGAAGAATTCAGCAGTGAATCCATCAGACCCAGGGCTTTTTTCATTTTTCATATTTTAAAAAAATGATAGCATTTTATTTCTCCTTTCAGTGTATTTGCTTCCTCGTTAGTTAGCTTATTATTTAATTCCTCGTTAGTTAGCTTATCATTTAATTTATCTATAATCTCGTCACTTATTTCAATTGAGGGCGAGGAGTACAGTTTGTTTATCAAATGTTTGGGTTTCTAAAAGAATTTGTTTCTGATTTGTTATTTCTTCACCATTTTCTAACTCTAGTCTTGATATTAACTTGCTATAATAATTTATCGATTCCATATTGCAGGGCGGGCAGCATAGCCCAGTGGTACAGTGCCCGCCTGATGCGCGGTTGATCTAGGATCGATCCCCGTCAGCTAACCATTCTCGACATAGTCATATAACCGATATAACTGTACTTATAATGTGTTGAGTGCGTTGTTAAACAAAACAAAAACAAAAACAAACCATATTGCAGAAGTATTTTGTTGGCTTTTCTTCCTCTTCAACCCATTTCGCTTGTGATCTTATATAATGTCCCTTTAATTTTTCTTCTCTTAATTTCTCTAGTTGTATTTTTTTTCTTCTATTACATTTATATCAGTCATTTCTTCATTGCATCCTAATATTCTCATTTCTTCACATATTTATTTTTCTAATTCATTTTGTTTCTGTTTTCTGTAAGCAGAATATGAAATCGTTTTGCCTCTTATTTCCATTAGTAAAGTTTCATAAAAAAAAAGGTGGTCATTTATAACAAATTGTATCGCCTCATTGGGTATTGTACTTATACTTTCTCTTAAATAGACAGGAACTGCGTATTGCATTTTCACATTTTCAATTGTGTTTTTAATAACTTTTATATCTTCTTTATCTCTTAACAATGCGTTCTTAAATTAAAGATCGGTAACTATTTTCGATTACAATTGTTTGCACGTCTGGTTTGTTTTGCTGGATTTTTCTTCCTCCATGTATATCGTTTTAAATTTGGATAAAATTCTCTGAAAGGATCTTTTAAATCTAACATTTCTGCCGTTTCTATAATTGTATTTCGTGAATTAGGATTATTAATACATTTGTAATGTTTGGTATCTAAATTCTGATTCAGTACTAAATTAAACTCGCCACAAACTATATATTTATAAGTTTGGAAATCTTCTAAATTGTTAAAAATATTTTCATAAAATTTTGGATTATCTCTATTTGTTCCGTATAAGGTCGTAAGAATAATTATCTCTCCTTCTATAGTGATATCTATCAATATGAAGTTGCCCGAATTGTCTTTTTCTATAGTGTATAATATTTGTTCTTCTAAACATAAGCCACAATCTAAAATTGTAATTCCATGAATTGGTATATTTTAATTTATATTTATATTTTGTATTCATTGCACAAATATGCGGGCAGCATAGCCCAGTGGTACAGTGCCCGCCTGATGCGCGGTCTGTCTAGGATCGATCCCCGTCAGCTGACCACTGGGTTTTTTTTCTCGACATAACCATATGTCCGACGCCGATATAACCGTCATTATAATGTGTTGAGTGCGTCGTTAAATACAAAAAATAAATAAAAATAAACCATTGCACAAATGATATCATCCCCATACAAATTTGCGGTAAAGACAGCATTTGTATATTGTAACTCACTGAACAACAGGTTCTGTTTGTATTTTTCTCTGTATTGTGCCTATATATACTGGCCTTAAGGAATACAATAATTCTGATTCTGATTCTGATAAACAAATGCAAGTCCGTTAACAAAATAAAGGGGATTAGGTAACTTATCCTTGTGTTTTGTTGATCCGATACGGTGATTATTTGTGATATGAATTTGAATACATTGTGCTAGCATTATCTCACACACACAGTCAAACAAGATGGAGGTTGACGAAATGTTAAACAAAATAGCTCCAGTATTAAGAAGCAGGCTACAAAGAAATATCCACTCTAGTACGTTGCAACTGTGCTGGTGCTAAGCAGTGTAAAAGCCAGTCAGCATAATTAAAGTGTAGTTGATGTAAATTTTCCTTTGCAGTTCCGCCCCAAACACACACACACACACACACACACACACACACACACACACACACACAACACAACACAACACACAACACACATACATATTTATTTATATGGCCATTTCAGGTGTTGGTTCGATACCCAGAACCGACAAACGAGCTATGCATCGCTGAAATGTGGCTCTTTCACACTGGATTTGCAATTATGTACGGAGCTCTCATCACAAAGACATGGAGGTTGGTTTAATTAATTTATTCTAATTTTAAAAATAAATTTACAATAAATATGTCTGTTAAAATAATAATAAAATAATTCAAACCATCAGCCAGTAATACGAAGCAAATTTAATGGAATTTAACTTCTACTAAAACAAATGGAATGTATGTCTATATGATCATAAAAAAGGCAATGTAAAAGATTGATCGAAGTTAAAGCATAATTAAACATAAAGTATCTGGGATCTTTAAAAACGTACCATGTAGAAGGAGCAACACAGTGGTTATATTTCAGGGGATTAACTTATCAGACAGACGAAGATGGTGGTTTGTTTTCCAGTGAGATTTGGTTCAGATGTTACATCCGCCTAACCACTTCCCCACCACCATGGCACTTAGGTATTCCAAGACTTGAAATACCAAGACTTGAAATACTAATTGCCCATCCTTGTTAAAGGAAACATAGATTAGAAGCTAAAGCTACAATTAAGCAGTCCCTTGCATTTTAAAAGACAGTCATACTTAAGAACAATCAGGAACCCAATCAAGTGTTTGTTTATTACATATCATTAAAGCCGCACGCCCTAGTTCCATCCATCGAAAATAAATTATAATTTTGGTTAATCTTCAAACCAGTAACACACTTAGATAACGTTTTTATAAAATTGAGTGAAAAAGCAGGTTTTGGGGAATCCCGATGTCCCAATTGCTTGAAATAATTTTGAAAGTTAGTCACCGGTAGATGTCGCTCGAAGCACAAAAATGCTTACGTATTAGCCTTGAGCTGTATTATCAGGATTCATGAATTTTTTTTTCGATTCTTTTATTTCTAACTTCGGTGGGTAAATCATTGGAATGCAGTCTGTTATCATGTTTTATCCATAATATAAGATAATGTAGAGGTAAGTAAAATTAAAGGTTTTAGCGATATTCCATTGCTTTGATCTAACCACATTTGTCAGAAATTCTTAACAAATCGGCGAGTGGTGGAGCACAGTAGGTGCCCATGTGGATTCCTATGTACTGTATTAATGCCCTTTTCACAGCGTGAGATATAACTGTGATGAGTACTTTAGCAATATTATGCTACATGTTAACATCTTGTTCACTCTTGGCAGGATATCTGTGTTATTCACCGTGGGTATGACCAAGAAAATACGTGTCAGTGACTCGACTCTTCTAATCAGAGTGCTGCAGACGGTGTTTTGTATGGTTGTGTATTTGTCCTGTTGGACGGGGATCGATCCACACAAGGTAACACCTATTAAGACAAGAAACAAGCTCAAGTTCCTTCAGTGTGAAGACACAGCCTGGACTTATGCCATTAGTGGAAGTAAGGAAAACACTAAAACATCACGGCAATTATTATCTATCAGATTTCATTAAATAAAAATACATGAATTTTATATAAAAATTAGATAATTTTGATACATGGTTTTGTTGTTGTTGTTTTTTTGTTTGTTTTTAAAAAAAAAAAAAAAAAAAATTAATTTAAGCACTTCGTTGTATGCTAAAATATTTCTAGTAATGTTAATACAACTAATGTATATTTTTTGAGGACATACTGTTACTGTAAAAAGACCAAGTTCTGTTTTTGTTTCGAGGTTTTCAAATATTTGAAAAACTGAGATAAACCTCTGTCTAATACTTAAAACAACAAAGTGTCCATTGGCAGGATTCGAACCATCTGCATCGATTCACATGACTTTTAAACAATCTGCGACATCTGACAGCTCGGCCCCAGGGCCATCCATAAAAATCGAAGCCCAGTTAATTGTGTTAAATGTAATAGTATTGCTGTAAAGTGCTCCTATTGATAGTAGCTAGTGGAAATTTTCCTAATATTCTAGTTGATAGAGCACTGGATTCTCAACCTGCGGGTTTGAGGTTCGAATCCCCTAAGTGAAGGTCGACTTCTCTGTTACATTTTGAGGTGATGTAGTGACTGGGTGTGTTCTAAACACAAGCATACAATTATATTCAACTTAACCGTTCAACTGCCCGTGGCCCATAGCTCAGGGACATAGCTTCGCTTGCAGAGGGAGTATGTAGTAGTAATGGTATAAAGTGTTTGATATAATCTTTAAAATAGTACTACAATAAGTAAAAGCATTTAAAAAACCCACAATTACGACCCGACTATTTAATGCATTTACAGTCGAAGCACCACTGTTGTTATATGTAGTGTACCATCCCTGTTATGTAATATTTATTATAGACTTAATTGTATTTACAGTCGAAGCTACGCTATTGTTGTAAGTAGTATGCCATCCCTGTTATGTAATATTTATTTTATTCAAAATTGTATTTACAGTCAGAACAGAACAGAACAGAACTTAATTACACTCAGGCCGTTGCACAACGGCATATGAGGAGCATGATATATAAATTGTGGTGACAAGATAGGGTTTACAGGAGACAATAGTACAATGGTATTAATACAAATGCAGTACAGTAATAGAGATAACACTATGATACAGGTACAATAGAATAATAAAGGCAGTAATAAAATACAATTAGAATAAAGTAATGTAATGACACATTATTGTAATTACTACCAAAATGTGCTAATCATGCGCGCGCGCGCGCGTACACACACACACACACACACATATACACATATACACACACACACACACACACACACACACACACACACACACACACACACACATTTACTTGGGTAGTGAATAGACATTGTAAATAATTAGAGGTCCGTGTTCTTTTAGGATTTACTAAATTTATCAATAATTTCTTTTATTAATTTACATAATTTCTTGAGAACACTTATTTTACTATTCGTAAATTTCAACGTACTTGGTTTATTATAATAATATGGCTTAAACAAATGTTTACGGGAGTGAATAAATAGTGGAATTCGTCTCCAATGTCATTATTGTTACATAATGTGCACGTTCGATCTTCTGCTGGGGTGTTGTTTCAGCGCCCTATTTCGATTGGTAAGTAGTGGTTAGATGTTCTAAACTTGAGTAATATAGTCCAAAAGGTTTGTGGTAATATAATAAGATATTTTTCTAATCTATGATTTTTCTTAAATATAGTGTACGTTTTAGTGTACGTTTTATGCATTGTAGTAAATACTGGTCGTTTTGTCTTAATTTTACTTTCTTAAGAAGCATGTTTATGGATGAAAAGTTCCGTGACATCCAAACATTTGCCATGCCTAGCTGGTTAAATATATCTTCGACCAATTGTATCCATTTATAGCTATATCCATTAACAGAAGAGTCGTGTAACATTAATTCATGCAGTAAAAACGATGATTTTGTTTGTTTACCAGATACGATAAATTTAAGGGGTCTTCTTCCTAGTTCTCCATATAACATGAATAGAGGAATGCCTTTCTTTACTGGTAAGATGTGTCTTAAAAAAATTATATGAATAGTTTCAATGATATCGATGTTTTCGTAACCCCATATTTCGCATCCGCATAAGAGAATCAGGAGTACAATGGAGTCGAATAGTTTTAATTTGCATTCTACTGAAAAGTTATTATCTTTAGATTTAGACAGAACGAAGTACATAGCTGTTGTTGCTTTTTGGGTTAGCTGTTTCTTTGCATGTATTTAGTTTGGTAAAAGTAAGAACTGGGTATTTATATTTCTTTACGTTTTCAAGCACATCATTTCCAAGTGTAAAAACCTGTTTGTAGTTATTACTGGTGCCATTGAAAATTATTACTTTAGTTTTACTTACATTTGCTTTGAGTTTCCATTTATTGCAATATTGTGAAAAGACATTTAGAGATTGTATTAAGTCAGAGGCGTTTGATGCGACAAGCGCAGTGTCGTCAGCATATAATCAACATAAAAAGTAAAGAGCTGTTTCATAGAACGTTTCGTCCGGATCTATGGATACCCCAGTACAATTGTGGCTTTTTAAGTAATTATCTAGATCATTTAGATAAAGGGAAAACAGGACAGGTGACGCAATTTCTCCTTGTCGGACACCGATGTAGCATGGAAATAGGTCTGAGGTTTCGTTTTTTGTACAAATACAAGACTTTATTCCTTGATACATTTGATAAATTATTTTACAGAATTTTCCATTTATATGATTTTCTAACAAATTTTGTCAGTGGCAAGTTCTAGAAATTAGATCAAAAGCTTTTTGGAAATCTACAAAAGCACAA
>JAECMU010210453.1:0-12142 GCA_016106625.1 Dracogyra subfuscus | reverse complement strand
TTGCGAGCGGCCATGACCTTGATGCCTATATCGAAACTAACAGCAAATAAAATTCCACCAAACATTTTCATAAGCGAACAATCAACAACCTAATTTAGGCTAAAAGTTATATTGGTTTAAAAATCGGTAGATTAGAACGTTACTTCTTTCGTCAATCGAAAACATTCTATTTTTAGGTTGATTCGCTGTGTCGATCGGGTTTACCTGTAAACATCACTTAGAATAAGGTAGATGACCAAGTGTGACCACTGGTGATTATTAATTCTGACAAATATTGTTGTTCAACTAAACAAGTGATAGTGATGGTCAATCACATGTACAGTTCTGTACTTTGTTTTATTTCGTGTTAAGCAACACACAATACAATTTTAAGTCTGTACATTCAATAAAAACAAGCATTTTTAATGAAAAGAATGTGTTTTATTAATTTTTGCTTATTTGATAAAAGTGCTAATCAAAATCCAGTAGTTGCTATTCAATTTTTCATCCAGTAGGAAAAACTGCTAATCAAAATTTTTAAAACAAATTGCACCCTAGGAACACATTAATTTCAGGATCTACAATATTTATACAACTTTCTTTGGTACGGTATTCTTCAAAAATTGTCATAAATATAGTTATCACAGGACATTGACACAGATTTGCTTGCTCCAGATTTCCTATTTGAGTACTCCAGTAAACAATATTGTGTATTTAAAAAACAAAAACAAAAAAACCCCACACAATTATTTGAATACATACAAAATAATTGTGTTCAAATAATATTACTTACTATAACAATAAAATCAGTATTAAAGTGTGATTCCAATTGAGATGAAGTAGAAATAAAACATGTATTAAAGTCTATTTGTCAACTGATTGTCACAGATTTGTACTTTGAATAAAATAGCAAAATATTTTTCAAATTTCTTGTTATGTTCGGAATACTCAACAACTGAAATTCATGGGTTATTTTGCTATTGCAATTTTAATTTATTTACAATAAACAACACATATGAAAAATGTATAGACACACTTCTTGCAAAGTTAATTCATCAAACCCACAATGGCAGTGTGTAATTTTTGTGATGTCCAGTAATTTAATTTAAACATATTTTATTACTGTAAAAATAAAACAGTTTTGGGATTGGTCAACAGGCTTATGCCTATGTTATAGCCTCTCCCAGCATTTTACAATAATATTATAGTCAATATGACAATAATTTACATGCATTCAAACAGTGACCTACATAATGCAGTCTAGTATAAAATGTTAATGATTTCATACTTCCAACATTGTGGGTTTTTTACTGCACATATTCCCAGTGTGTATACCTTAAAATAATAGGCATTTTTGATGCACCAAATTAAATTAAAGTTTCTTTTATTTAATGAAGCCACTACAGCATATTGATTTTTTATCTTATCATCGGCTACTGGACGACAAACATATGGTCAATCTGACACTATTTTTTTTAGAGTAAACATGCTGTCACCACATA
The DNA here is from genome assembly GCA_016106625.1 of Dracogyra subfuscus. NCBI lineage: Eukaryota > Metazoa > Mollusca > Gastropoda > Neomphalida > Peltospiridae > Dracogyra > Dracogyra subfuscus. The sequence goes on along the minus strand of JAECMU010210453.1, from coordinate 10,661 downwards.
GGCTACTCTTTTACGACAGGCAGCATGGGATCTTTTAATGAAATGTTTTTTGAAGCACCATTGTAAAGGCATATGGCAGAATGGAAAATGCTGTAATACATGTATCTGCCACAAATTTAAAAACCTATCAGATCCAGATTGTACTGGCAATGCTTTGGCAGGCTCAAATTTCTTTCACCATTATTTCTGTTTTAATAAATAAGAAAGAAATTGTTTTTAGGTGTATTAAAATTTAAGTTTGTTGCATACTCTGGCTTAAAATTAAGTACAAATATTCAGAAAAATGGACAGCAGTTGAAACAGCATTATATCCAGATACTGTAAAGAAACACCACCACCACAACCACCACTACCACATTAAGCTGTTTGATACATGTCAATACCATCACAAGCTGCAGAAGTGCAAGGTCTTTACTACTACATGTACATCCATGCGTATAAAACTTTCTATTGCAAACTTGATGCCTTTTAGCTTTGATCGTAACATCACATTTGATTGCATTTCTAGAATGAAACTTAAAGGGTAAGTCTCCAGTTTAGGCAATAAAGTTTCATAAGCATGGACAAAGGATGGAGTGAAAGTCTTCCAGTCAGCCTAAGCTCAAAGTCATGACCAGTATTTCTTCTTTAACAAAGTCTTTGTCATGACTGTCATTTGAACATTCTTTCAGAATATTCAACTACCATCAACATTTAATATTTTATTGTCGAGTAGGTCATTAAATAAAACATTTCCTTCCGATAACATGATACTATCACACTACAGCACTGGATATACATTGTATCAGATGCACAAACTGCTTTCATTACTTTCACATTGACAAGGTGAGTTGAGCATTAACTACATTATTTTAAATCACAAAAAAGAAGAAGAACCTAATCCCAACCCTGCCCCCCAAAAACACCCCAAACAAACGATACCCTCTAAAAACGCACACACAAATGTCATTTCTGCATTAGAAAGCACTGATTGACATTTGAGTTTTGATTGATTAAACATTTGTTTCTTGATCTAGTGATCTGGAAAGTATCTCAATGTATTTTTGCATGAAGATAGCATTATGCAACTTTTGGTTGAATCTCCTAAAAGCTTCCGATAAAAATGCACAGAAGCTACTTTTGTTATTTGTCACATCTGACATATCTTTGCACAGAAAAACATAATGAATCTCAGTAGTTATCTTGTGGACCTGGAAAACCTTACAAAACAGTATCATAATTGTGAGCAGTCAAAAACATTGCTATTACTCTTGAATAAACAAAACCACTTATTTGGACAAGCAAATATATTGGCCGACAAATAGATTGCTTCTTGTTTCTATCACTGATATCCATTTTTAAAAACATTTTATTAGAGAATACAGATTTTACACAGTGAAAATACTATTACTATTGAGGGTGCACGAAGGATTCAAGTTCATTCCCAAACAAACTGGACTTTTTGCACATATATTCATTCATGCAAATGTTGCTTCTACAAGCTACTTCTCACAAACACCATCTATGATTTACCTTTCAAACGGGCACCGCTTACTTCGGTTAGAACAAAGCATTTAGTACCGATGAGATAAGCTGCACAAGAGGCAAATGTACCAGTAATATACGTACACTAATATGCTAAAGAAAATCTATTGTTAGGTACTTTTCACATACATTAGAATAAATATATTATTCAGAGGCGGATCTGCCCCTATCCCCTAAATTTTTTGATAGTTATAATTTTATTATATATTAATTTTCTTTTACGATCCCCCTCCAAACCTCCCCCAAACTTCCCTGTTAGTATTTCACCTTATGTCATTGGAGTCTCCTACCCCCCAAATGGATTTTCTGGATCCGCCACTGTTATTTGCTATACTGTAGTAATCGCACATGTTTACACTAATACAATTACTTCTGCTTGTTTAAATCATGCCATTCATTTTTGTTAAATCAAGTAATCAGACATGTAATTGTTAAAATAACAATGTGGTGTGTGTGTGTAATTTAATATGGTCAATATACACACACCTGCTGATTTTATTATTTTACATCCTTTACATATTATGGGCAAAATGTATAACGCCTGTATTTGTCTTATGCTACATATATTTACAATGCTTAAACATCTGCATTTAACAACATCAGGATTTGTATATTTGGCCCGTAACATCTTTTATCTTTCATCTGAAATTCATGACTTTTGGTTGAGAATTTCCAATCAAACAAAGCATTAAAGCTAACAAATTGTGCATCATTCATGACTGCTGCAATATGCGAGATTGCACAATATATAAAAATATATAAATATCCACCAAAGAATGATGATTTAGCCAAGAAATTATACTGCATGATACAGATAACAATGAAATGTCTTGTTATTGTATTACAAAATTACCATTTTCTAGATTCCGAAGTATTTTCTGGAGGGTAAGAACTCTTGATGGGAATTTGTGATTAATTCATTATTTTGTAGTCTGAACTGATTGTAAATGTCTGCCTGTACTCACACTCTTTTCCCCATTAAACAAATACAAATTAAGCTACCTTCCAATTCACTAATAAAACCGTCAGGATACAACAAATGTAGCTTTGTTTTTCTTTTTTACCTAAAGAATGTTCTCATAAGAATTTTTTTTCAACAAAAAAAAAATATAAACAAAACAAATATTGTTATTTCAGCATGAGTTAACAAAACAAGACAAATATCTTACCTTTAAACACATCTCTGTTCAGATAGAAGAGGCTGGAGAACGAATGATGGTGTCTATCAGTCGCCAGTGGCAAATGTACTGTCTTGTAGTTTCTCTGTACATAATCTGAAACAGAGAGGCTGGTTTTATAACACTAAGTCATTCAAAATACTTGTTAATCAGCTGGGTTTTTTTAATTTTTAAATTCACTTTTTAGCTTTTATCAGATATCAAATGATTTTGAAAGTAAAAAACAAAAACACACACCAAAAAAAGGTTACAGGTGTTACTATATTTACAAATAGAATCCAAACAAATATTCATTAAGTGAGCAGAAAATGAAATTCATGCACAGATAATGTGATATATATGCAATGTTGAAATCTCAGTAACAACTGACACTCTGTTTCTTTTATATGTACATGTAGTTTCTAGCACTTGTTGTAATACTGTTAAAAGTCTTCAGTTTCTTCTTTGAATCTCAGTCTGAAAGAGCTTTTGCTATGTGTCTCCTTCAAATCTATCTTCTGAGCTAAAATCCTCACAAAAGACACCTAACCCGACTTCCTTTAACTTTGTAAAACAAAGAAATGTGTTATTTAACGACGCACTCAACACATTTTATTTACGGTTATATGGCATCAGACATATGGATAAGGACCACACAGATTGTGAGAGGAAACCCGCTGTCGCCACTTCATGGGCTACTCTTATGTTGATTAACAGCAAGGGATCTTTTATTTGCGCTTCCCACAGGCAGGATTAGCACAAACCATGGCCTTTGTTGAACCAGTTATGGATCACTGGTCAGTGCAAGTGGTGCACACCTACCCATTGAGCCTTGCGGAGCACTCACTCAGGGTTTGGATTTGGTATCTGGATTAAAAATCCCATGCCTCCACTGCGATGCGAACCCAGTACCTACCAACATGTAGACCGATGACCTAACTATGACACAGTTTTAAGTTTGTAAGCACCAGGACTAAGTTCAGCAAGCCACTTTTCACTAAACATTTGCAAATTATTTTGACTGGTTCTCAAAATGTTCATTCCGTTTAAAATGTAGTGCCAAAACCAGTCTACCAAGCGTTAGTGACAGGCAGCTGTCTAAATTAACCTGCAGGCAACAGCTGCCAGAACAAATAATGATAACCCTAATATGGTTTAACTAGAAACAATCCTATCCAAACCATAAATGTCTTTTTCTTAAAGCATTATCAAGACCATCACTTACAAGATAATTAGCCAACAAATATATAAATACCGGTACCTTGCATGGATGTCCAGCAAATATATAAATACACCTATTATGCATGAATGTCCAGCAAATATATAAATACCAGTACCTTGCATGAATGTCCAGCAAATACATAAATACTGATAGCTTGCATGGATGTCCAGCAAATATATAAATAGGGTACCTTGCTTGGATATCCAGTAAATACATAAATACAGCATTTTGCATGGATGTCCAGCAAAAACATAAATACCGGTACCTTGCATGGATGTTCAGCAAATATATAAATAGGGTACCTTGCATGGATAGGGTACCTTGCATGGATGTTCAGCAAATATATAAATAGGGTATCTTGCTTGGATGTCCAGTAAATACAGCATTTTGCATGGATGTTCAGCAAAAACATAAATACCGGTACCTTGCATGAATGTTCAGCAAATATATAAATAGGGTACCTTGCTTGGATGTCCAGTAAATACAGCATTTTGCATGGATGTCCAGCAAAAACATAAATACCGGTACCTTGCATGGATGTTCATCAAATATATAAATAGGGTACCTTGCATGGATGGGGTACCTTGCATGGATGTTCAGCAAATATATAAATAGGGTATCTTGCATGGACGTCCAGCAAATATATAAATACAGGTACCTTGCATGGATGTCAGTATTCTTTGTCACAGTTCAGTATACATATACAGAAAAAATGGCCAGTAACTAAGGATTACTAAATAGAATTATAAAACATCTATGAGGAAGAAAACATATCCGCTTTCACCAACAGAAAATATGCCATATGCATGTTCCTTGATACAAACTCATTTTACTTTCAGTGATTAAACTACATACTAAGTATATCCTTAGTCACCAATGAGAAACAGGATACAGATTTTGAGTGCAGTATTTAGCTTTGTATTCAAACAGAAACAGAATGAATTACAGAAAGAAAACTCCTTGCTTCTGTTCCTGGCTAGTTGGATTCTGTTAAGATTATTAGTAACATTTTCAATGGAAGTTAGTTGCAAACAGAAAAGAACAGTAAAGCATTACATTATTATTTGAACATCAAAACAACATTTAAAAACTAAAAATAGGTCCATTGCTCACTGCTGGCTCCAACTGTACAAATGGACAGCTCTGTCCTACAGATACAAGTACATTAAACAGATAAAAGTGAAAACAAGCCCAATTCTATACATTCCTCTTACTAACATTCAGTGGTGATGACACAAAACCAACATCAGTAGCCCGGTATGAATACAATGACATAAACACTAGTTTGCTTATAGGCATGCAGATGAATATGTAAATGCGGTAAATTGTGTAAAGTCTAAAGTGTAATTCAGGGCTTGAAACTGAAGGTAAAATATGGCCTGTTGTTATTGTTTTAACCTAGGAGGACAACAGAAATATGTTCTGCTAAGAAAAAATGTATGGCATGCTAGAAAGTAAGCCTACAAAAGGTGAAAGGGTTTGAAATAATATGTGAAACAATTTTGAAGTCTGAAATATTTTTTAGGAATTAAAATAATAATAGTATCATGAGTTAAATAATATATGAAACAATCATATTGGTCTCTTAAGACGATGACCTGCTAATTATGGGCTAGTTATGGCAGGTTAATTTCTATTTTACCAGCTAGGTCTAAAAATGGACCACTTTTCACATTTTACAGACCGCTATTTCAAGCCCTGAACATTTTAGAAGAACAAAACCATATACAATAATCATGCAAACAGTCAAAAGGAATAAATATTACTTTTAGTAAACCACAACAGTAGGATTCTCCAGAGAACATTTTTTTTCAAAATCTTCATTAGCGATATATGTACTAAATTGAAAATTGATTAGCAATGTTTTGAAATTGTGTAGTGATACCTAAAACATGCATAGTGAACTGTGATGCAAGACTGAACAAAATGTCCCGTTCTCTCTACTCTCTCATAGTCATTCTTGAATTTAGGCCCATCTGGTTTTCAGGCCTTGAGCTTAAAAAGTAGTTTTATTTTTATTTGATTTTAACACCCATGGGATTAAATTAAAATAAAGTGTTTATAGTAATCTTACATGTAAATGTAAGTAACATCTCATATATAAATACCTCAAGATATAATTAGTATTAATTTAATATGAGGTGTCGTTTTGGGGTGTGGGGAGGAGAGAGTGGGAAATAAAAAAACCCAAACCACACCCATAAAAAAAAAAAAAAACACCCAATAATATTTGTTTGTTCACCATAGAAGTATAGCAACTGTAACTAAGGATAATAATTATTCATTTGCAATCAAAATGTGTGTCTAACAGAGGGCTTAAACTTTGAGAAGAAAAAACAGGGGTACAGCCAAGACTTAACAGAAGAATTCTAGATAAGTTTCATTACCTTATTAATACATGTACGTATAAACTATATTCAACCCCTGCAATTGCCCATGACCATCGTCAATGCCTATGGTGGAGTTTTTAATTCTCCAAACACTTTTTTTCTGTGAACTATATTCAGGTTTTTTTTCAATGGCATGTGGGTTTTTTGCCATGTACATTTTCTTAATTGCAGAGGTAGAATATATGTAAAATATTCAAATGAATACAGTTGCTACATGTACAATCGTTTAAATAGTCAGATTACTATTAACATGGTCTACTTACTTTTAAGGTCATTTACACAAACTAGAATTTTAATGTGAAAGCAAAAATATTACATAAAAAACAGAAACATGCTCAACAATGCTTAGAAACAATTTCCATTGTGAACTGATCCAATGTATCCAAACTGACAAACAAAATGTAAACAACATATAATAAGAATCAAATGTCAATAACCAATATACAGAAACATATTTAAAGAAATGCTATTGGAGACGCTGGATATAAGAATATATAATAACCACAGCGGATTAAATAACGTTAGTGGCAATTACAAAAGAATATTTCACATGATTTACATATTGTTAAACAGGAACTTCTAATATTTCATAGACCATAACCATATAATATATATTTAATGCATAATAATGCCTTTACATATCTGTCAAATGAAAATTCCAAAAATAAATGTGTATCTCTATACAAGACAGTTCAAAGGATTAGAAAATCAATGGAAACATTTACATCTGTCCTCCAAACTTTAACCACTTTTATGTAATCAGGACATTAGTGATTGATGAAATGTTTGTCACCTAACCTTTCTCTGTTCATAAAATGAACAAGTCTTGAAGTAACAACTTCATGCTTGGAGCTCATCTGACCTGGATATTATTTTCACCTGGATTTCAATGTTTATCAGACCTCATTACAACGACCATGTTCGTCTCTGGGTCACTTCGTCCTTATATCGAATTAACGTCGTATCGAATTGTCATGAGTTATCTCCTCTGACAAAATTACATAATAAAAAATACTAATTAATATTAACTGATGACTGAATTGTATTTAAATAATGCATAGTAATTATTATTAAAAACAACAAATACACATATATATTTTTTAAATGTCATTAATTATATTAAAAAATGTTTTTAGATGTTTGTTCCTACTTTGCTCTGTCAGTGTCGAAAGGTGTGAATTCTGGTGTCATGAACAAAATAACACTGATGTATGTTTGTTCCTGACAATCTGTGGTCGGATGGTGTAAATGTCATAGTTACGAAAGTCGTTTTAACAAGGTCTGACTATTTTACATTATTAAAACAGAACTCAGTTCTCTGACATAAGCAAGCCAGTAACTACAATTTTTTAATGGCACCATCACCGTGACTGAACACTGAAATAAAATAACTTATTTTGCTACTAAAGTTTAAAAGCTTAAAAAAAATAAGAAAAAAGAAAAGAAAGTTTGTTGAATGACAATATAGTGCATTTTAAACTACATAATATGATATGGCCATTTGGTGCCTAAACCAGCTGAGTCCATATAGTCCATTCCGTGATGGAATCATTTCGATTCCATCCAGAACTTATTTTACAATTTTTACGCGATACTGAATTTTATTCAAAATTTTAAGTTGATATATCTGTGATATTTATATTTTTACACAGTCCTTTACACTGTGTTTTTATTTAATTCTTGAATTTTTATACTGATGTGATTTCACATTTAATGTTTTCCCCATTACCATAGTGTGACACCCAATAGCCGATGTATTTTTCGTGCTGGGGTGTCATTAAACATTCATTCATTCATTCATTCATTCATATAGGCCATTCCAGCTAAATAGGTCAGGTCAGGCCAGGTCATAGGGTTTTGCATGCACATAAAGGAAGCTGTTGTAGTGCACGCTTGTCATGGGTGCAAGTGCTGACCTTGGCTGGCACCTCTGTCCAGGACAGGACCAGCTAAATAGCAGCTCAGGATCTCTTAAATGCAGTTTAAAAAAATAGGACTCCAAGGACTCCACATAAGATGTAAATGGTAGCTCAGGTTACGTGTCTGCTATGTTTGGAACATCGCCCAGTGGTAAAGCGCTTACTTGATGCACAGTCAGTCTAGAATCGATCCCCGTCAGTGGGCCCATTGGGCTATTTCTCGTTCAAGCCAGTGCACCATGACTAACATATCAAAGTATGTGCTATTCTGTCTGTGGGATGGTGTATATAACAGAGAGGCTGAGCCCTTGTTACTAATGAAAAAATATAGCGGGTTTGCTTAAATATCAAAATTATCAAATGCTTGACATCCAATTGCCAATGATTAATAAATCTAAATACTCTAGTGGTGTTGTTAAACAAAACAAAAATGTCAGTTATGGCAATCAAAAATGTTGAGAACAGAAAAGAAGATTAGTCTTAATTGTATTAAATTATTTCTTATAAATTTTACCCTTAAAAAAAAAAAAAAAAAATTTATGTGAAAATGTGTCGGACATTTTAGACTTTGATTGATTTAACCTGTATTAACAGCCTGAATAAAATACCACACCTAATTCAGTTTGTTTAAAGAGCAACGATAACAAACAAACAAAAAAAAAAAAAATCCAGTAAAGTAATTATTTACCATGTTACCACTAACTGTCGCCTGCTATTTTTTCTTCACTACATGACAAATACCTATCAGTAATAAACATTAATAAAAAGTGCTGCAATGCTATAGACATGCATTCCTATTCTTTCCGGAACCGTGACAAGAATACTGTAACTTAGAATGAGTGCTAGGCTGCAAAGAACTGAACAGACAAGTATTATACCTTATCGACACACAGAATTATCAAATCAAATTTATTTACTAATAAATAAATTTAGGAAAAAAAAAAAAGAATTCAAAATAAACAATTTAAAAAAATCAACAGAGAACAAACACCTTCTAAATGATACATAGAAGATAAAGTGCAAATGAGGAGAACATGTATCTAAAACCAACATTACCTGAAACATTACTGCTTTCAGAGTTTTTGTCTTCCAGGCTCCTGCTCCGCTTTTTCTCTAAACATGAATTTTACACAATCCTTATTGTATAAAAATTGTTGCATGTTACGTGCATACGTTTCTAACAACGTGAATTAATGCATTACTATAGATCAGTTATGAACTATAGTACTCAATGAATACTATGTCATGCTTTTTCTTTTTGTTTGTTAAATAATTTTATGTCAATGAACGAGAGTAAAATAATAAATTGTTCTTTTCATGTAGCAGTTGGTTAAATGCATGATTAAACATCATATTTCTTAATAAAGTGTCTGTGTTGTCATTAGTCAAACAGAACTAGGAATTGTTGCTACAACACTATAAACAAATGTAACAATAATCAAATATAATTTTCTCAACATACAATGCAGTATTAAAACAAAAATAAATCAATATACTAGTAATTTAAGAATCACTAATTTCTTACAAGTCTTTTCTATAGGTTATATTTAGAAATACTACTGTAAGTTAACATGGAGTTCCAAACTGTAAAATGCATTATTAGCATAACAATACTGTTAATACACTGAAATCTACTATTGATAACAAGTTGTAGATGAAATAAATCATTCACAAGTAATTTAAAAATTAAAAATAATTTCCACATGTATGTGATTATTCACAATATATATCTATAATGAAATTAATCATTTACAATATTCTTACTAATGTCCATATAACACAAATAATTCCTGCCAAATACATAAAATCATACATATATAAATTTAAAAATGAAAAAAAAGTGCAAAAAAAATAGAAGCTTTTACTAAGCAGTGCGTGCATTAACGTGTTTCATATATTTTTTAATCAGTGTGATATTGTATGTCAGTTTAAATGACCAGCACAAACCTGTGCCACAAACATTTTTAGTTTTCAGATCTGAGTTCAACAATCCTGTTCAGGGCCCCGTTCAACAAAGCGATCTTAGTCCTAAGATCACCTTAAGTGCATAGCTACCTTATGTACTAAAAGTGATCTTAGTGCTAAGATCACCTTAAGTGCATAGCTACCTTATGTACTAAAAGTGATTTTAGTCCTAAGATCACCTTAAGTGCATACATGTAGCTACCTTATGCATTAAAGGTAATCTTAGTGCTAAGATCGTTTCGTGGAATGGGGCCCTAATTCACAAAACTCTCTTAGGCTCTACTAGACAACAAAGCATCCTCTTTGCAAATCTTTTTGCATTACACTGCGATATTGCAAAGTTGCGAGAGTTTAGTGAATGGTCCCACATTCTAAAACCCACAAAAAGAAATGGCTGTCAACTTAATTGATACTTATAAATCTCGGACTCCAATCCAGATATCAATAAACACAAGATCTAACTCAATTTAATGTAATGAGAAAT
>JAECMU010210446.1:0-10256 GCA_016106625.1 Dracogyra subfuscus | reverse complement strand
TAGTCCTTCCCACAGAGAACGTTGTTTTCTTACTTAGGGGGATGGGACGGACTATATAGTCCTTCACACAGGGAATGTTGTTTTCGTACTTAGGGGGATGGGACGGACTATATAGTCCTTCCCACAGAGAACGTTGTTTTCTTACTTAGGGGGATGGGACAGACTATATAGTCCTTCCCACAGAGAACGTTGTTTTCTTACTTAGGGGGATGGGATGGACTATATAGTCCTTCCCACAGAGAACGTTGTTTTCTTACTTAGGGGGATGGGATGGACTATATAGTCCTTCTCACAAGGAACATTGTTTTCTTACTTAGGAGGAAGGAATGGAATATATAGTTCTTCCCAAATGAAACTCGGTTTTCTTACTATTATATTTATTACAAATTCTTTATTTTTGAGCCAAATGTTTTCTAAACTGCACACAAAAATGGTAGGGTTTTTTTTCTTTTCAAAAACACTTAAGTTTCTTGTTACATGAAATCAAACGATAATTACGTCAAATCAAACTGTAATTATTTACAAAACAAATGACCATAGAGGCTGGGAAGGACTATAAAATGACTGATCTACAAAATGCAATATTAACTAAACTATTGGTCAATATCTTTAATTATTCTGACATAAAACACTAATATATGTACTGGATACAGCATATCAGAAATGACACTGACACTGGAAAGAAAACAAAATCTAAAAAGCTACAGGAACTTGAAAAAATCACAGATAAGAGAGTTTTTCACAGAAGAACAAAACCAGCTGTGGAGCTAACTCTGAATGTTTTCATCCCTGTTATACACAGCATATCGGGGACATAATATTTATCAGATTTAAGACAGGATCCAGTGTTCAAAGGGTCATACTTTAGAATTGAGAAAACTGGCCAGTTTTGACAGGATTCTAGTTTGTTTGGGGTCACTGTACCAACATAAATACATAGTAAAAAGAGGAATTCAGTTGATGGGGCATAGTTAGACTGCATTAAATTTTGCATATTAGTTGCTACAAAATGTATATAGAGACTTTCTGTGTTTAAAAACCAAGGAGCAAAAACAGTTGCTCATCTCGAATAGTCATACTTCTCAACATTTTTTTTTTTTAAAAGGGTGCACCCCTTAGACTTAGTTGCTATAAAATGTATATAGAGACTTTCTGTGTTTAAAAACCAAGGAGCAAAAACAATTGCTCATCTCAAATAGTCATACTTCTCAACATTTTTTTTTTTTTTTAAACAGGTGCACCCCTTAGTCTGAATATTACAAAAATACAAGGGCATGGTCATGCTTACACATTTCAAAAACAAAAGTCTGCCACAGTACTGTCTGTGGAATATATTATTTCAAAATATTGGAGTTTAATTAAATAAGACTGACCCCACAAAATCCCATTCATCCAGATTCCATAAAGCAGCCTGGCCATGTTGCCACACATTGTGAGGTTACAACAGAAGAGCATGCAGTAAGAAATCCATCAAAAGGTAAAATAATAAACTCAAGTCGAAGAGACAACCAAAATACTACACACAACCCCTTCCATTCAACAAGAGAGAGAAAAACTAAATTAAGATCAGATTTCAAGTGAGCAAGTGATTAGTGTGGTGAATAAATCATGAGATATAATCAATAATTTTCACTCAAAATGTAACGAGATATTTTAAAATAAAAAAGACTGATCAGTAAACATAACTGAAAATCAACTAAACTGCCTTTCAGCTTTTCATTTAAAATGACTGCATCATCTTTTAATAATCTTCCTTTTGCTGGTAGAAACAACCAATACAATTACTGTCTTAATATAAATAATAAATTAATGTTTTTACTATCATCATCTGTCAACAAAATACTTGTTCCTAAATTTCTCCATTTTTAACTCTTATTTAAAACATTATTTACCGACAAGAAAAGAAATGCATATTTAAAAGAAATGCATATTTAACATCTTACTGCATTTTGAACTACAGTAATTTGTTGGCGAGCTTATTTGTATTAAGAATCTTGGTCCAAATAATGAATGAATCAATGTTTAACGACACTCCAGCACAAACTAAATAATGAACTAAATAATGAAAGAACAAATCTCCTGCCTCCACAAAGACAACAGGAAGGAAGGAAATGTTTTAATTAAAGATTTACCCAACACATTTTACTTACAGTTATATGGCATCAGACATATGGTTAAGGACCACACAGATATTGAAAGAGGAAACGAGCTGTCACCACATCATGGACTACTCTTTTCAATTAGCAGCAAAGGATCTTTTATATGAACCATCCCATAGACAGGATAGCACATACCACTGCCTTTGATGTACCAGTCGCGGTGCACTGGCTGGAGTGAGAAATAGCACAATGGGCCCACTGACGGGGATTGATACCAAACCGACTGTGCATCAAGCGAGCATTGAACCACGCCCTCATAGGCAACAGCTACCAAACAGTAACAAGGGTTCCATAATATGCACTTTCCCACAGGTAAGACAGCACTAGCCAGCGGTTTGGAACAGGACAATATTTAATGGGTTTACTGAGGATGGGGGAGGGGTAATCAATCACATAGGCTGCATAAATGTACCATCATTAATAGTTGCATGCATTTCAATATATTTCTTTATTAAAATATATTCTGTGTAAAGTAATACATGTCCTACTTGAAGTACATGCAAAAAATTAATATGTCAATGACAAATGTTTTCAGTTATCCACCCTTGAGACTGTGAAAAAGAAATCGAATATAACAACACACACTGCACCTGTGCTGTTCTGGAACTACAGATTTGGCTACATTTTAGCAGCTAAACAATATTCAAATCTTAGGTTTTAATTTTTTGGAACAAGAAAAGTATAATTATATTAATCAGTAGAATCCTCATAATTATTGTTGGTATTTATACAAGAAAATATATCTAAAGATAAAAATACAGCTGATAGATATTTTGATAGATATATACTAATAACGTGCAACATTTGCAAACCCAGACAATCAAAATACACTAGGGTCTAATTCGTGCAACTTTGCAATCCCACAGTGCAATGCAAAAACACTTGCAAGGATGATGCAATGTTGCCCAAGAGAGCTTAAGAGAGCCTAAGACAGCTGTGTGAATTATTATTTTTTTATAATTATTTTTTGTTTTTGTTTGTTTGTTTAACGGCGCACTCAACACATTGTAATTATGGTTATGTCGAGAAAAAAAACCCAGTGGTTAGCTGACGGGGATCGATCCTAGACCGACCGTGCATCAGGCGGGCACTGTACCACTGGGCCATGCTGTGTGAATTAGGCCCCAGACATGGCGTCTTTGCCATACTTGCCAGACCTCAGATCCAGACCAAAGCTGCGGTACGTTCCAGACCTTATTATATACACTAGAATTACGTAGTAATAATAACAAGTACACTGAGATCATTAATACAGGTATGAAGTTATAGACTGATGTGTAAATGATGAGTAACTATGCAGTTAAATGGTTATACAGAAAGCCTATTGGTATATATGTGTAAGCCCTTCACCATTATCTCAATTAAGTTAATTAAGACAAGCCAGTCTTGGTGGACATCTCACCTCCCTATATTATGATGGCATAGACTAATGCATAACGGATACAAATTTAATAAACCTTTGTGTTATCAATATTAACAACCATCGTCAACTGCCTTCACGCAAAGTAAATAAGCAAATTAAACAACCACAACAGCAGCTGCCACCATTCTTCTTCCAGGGAGGCACAAGAATTATTTTATATATCAACAATTCTGTGGAATTAAATGTTCTGGCCTACCCTAAAAAAATTTTTTATTAAGGCGCACTTTGATAAACACCTATAGGTGCAACCATAAACCAAGTTTCACTTATCTAGGACTTAATAGTCTGGGACAAACTGATCTAAATGCAAATCTTTAACGTTAAACTTTACTACGAAAGTTGATGTCATCGCTGTCACCTCTGCCGCCGTTGGAAATAATACGAAAAGGTAAGACAAAAATAATTTTCCCACATATAGGATAGGCTCATAGCACATGCCAATGGGCTTCTGATGAGGTATACACAGTTGTTGAATGTGATACAAGATGCACTTTGTATACTGTAACACCACCAAGACAAGCTTCACCATAAGACAGTATTATGAGGGTTATGTAACATAGTTGAAACCAGCACCACGTGTGTATAATGTGTATAGTGTGCAGTACCGAAGTGGTAAGTAAGCAGTGCCCCTACGTGTATTCTCACCCTTATTGGACCTTTTTCCAACTTGCCATGTGTTTTTGTCATCTGGAAATGGTAGGGTGAAAATAACACATCTTCTCAATTAATAAACGTGAAAAACATGAATCCAAAACATGTTAGTGACCGTGATTAACTTCTAGTACAAAGTCACTAGAAATTCTCCACCTGCATCACTTAAAATCATAACATTTTAGTATGTATAGCTAAGACTAATTAGTTTTAATGTTAATGTGCTTTTTAAAACCAAACCAAAAAAAACAAAAGAGTCAATCAAAGCTTAAACTTTAAGTATCAGATTTGTTTGGACCTGTGCTTAAATTTGCTCAAAGTTGCAGATTATACCAGTTTCAGTCGTAAAAATTTTAAGACCAAGAATGACTGCACAAAACACATCTTTGAGGATAACAAATGATATCAAATTAACACTGACGTCATCTTTAAAGTTTACAATGTTTTGCCATAATGTGTTAAACCATTTTCAAGGTTTGGGTTTGAAAATGTGTGGCCTAATCTAATTTGTCTTAACCAAACAAGAAGCGAAAAAAAAAAAAAAAGGTTTGTTAAGTGGACCAATTCTAAAATCCTTTTTGGGTCATGATTTAGTTTTTTAGCAGCAAGAGATCTTTTATATGCACATCTTCCCATAAACAGTACATATCATGACCTTTGTTATGCCAGTTGTTGAGTACTGGCTGGAACAACAAGAAATAGCACACCTCTTGTTTTGAGAATTTATTATGAAACATATGCACCAAATACAAATGGACAATTTGACAAAAACAACCTTAAACCTAGTCAATACTTCATTTAAAATATTTAACTATAAGTACCTTACACTGAAACAACATTATGGCTGGAAACAAAATAAAACAGTAGAATTAAGTGATGGTCAGAGTACAGTAAATTATGTATTTTTATTTATGGCTGGTCTGAAGAAAACTACAGAATTACAGTCGGCACACTCAATCACACCATACAGTTAGGTACAAAAGGGGTACAGCAAACACTGGAAGACTTTATTTTTAATATTGGCCTAAAGTACACTATAGAATTAGCAGGGATTTATCTAGGATTTTTCACCAGGGTCCCATGTCTGATCTGATGGGGTTGAGGAAAACAAAAGCACGAGTAAATCATACTTGGGATATTTTTTTCAAGCCACTGAATGATTCAGTACACCACTGTTGAATTGATGTATTACAACAGACATATATTAACATATGTATATATTGGGAATTCGTAGCATAAAAATAGGGAATTTTCAGTGCCAGTTTAATTTTGGGAATGGCCTATCTTCGGACCCACACAATGCCTGGATGAATCCCTGATTAGTTAATACAGTAACACACAGAGGTGAGAAAGACACACAGCAAACTACTTATTGTTTCATGGCTGGCCTAAACCACACAATTAAGAGATACCACACATTATCGCACAACTGAGACAGGTGGCACAACAGCTCAATGCAAGCAAGTGAACTGACCAATTCGTCGACAGTTGACCTGGAAGAGTTCGCGGTAGTCATCCTGGTTCTGAATGTCAGCCGACACGTTGTTGTCTGGCTCTTCCACCTGGTTCTTCGCAGGCTCGTCAGCATCCTCTTTCGGAAAACTACAACCACCAGCGACAAACAATTGCTAAAAACCCACAATGACTGAATATGATGAACATAAATTATGTTTATTAATACCAAACCCTTGACTGTACTAACTTAAGCTTCAGACAAAATAGTATATACTTTGACATTTATCATTTCTATTATATATTAACTTTTAACATTAATATTATGTATTTATGTATACGCATTGTCATGTATTTATGTGCTGGAACACACTATGAAATGATTGGCAATCCAAATAAACACATTTCTATTAGTATTCGCATTTAGGACAATAAAATAAAGATTTTGACATCAAAATGGAAAGGAAAGTGATGTCTTGTTTAAATGACACACTAACATATTTTAAACTACAGCTATCCTTTTTCTCTTTAAGATATTGGTGTTTTACTATCACAATGTGAATTCAGTTTGTATTTACCGTAAGGCTGTTACAGTAGAAAGAATTATTTTTAAAATTTAACACGGTAAATGTGACCATTTGTAATGGATATGATGTAAACGATTAAAATCCCAAACACACAACTCACCTGGCCTGTCGGGTCGACTGTGTTGCAGGTCTTTCCATTCCATAATTTTTTCGACTACTGGAAACGGAAACAAAAAATATACTTGTAGAATAATTGTTCACAGACACCACAGAACATCACCACAAAAACAGAAATATAAACAAATATTTCTGAAATTATTAAATTGTTCTAACATTAAATGAAAACTAAAACTAAAACAAACACCATTAATCTTCATCATTTTTTTTAGTTTAATGGTTAATACTGTTAAAAGGTCTGTTTGTTACTTACTGTTATCTACAGATTTCATTAGACTAAAGAATTACATATTTTTCTTTGCTGAAAAAAACAAATGCAGAAAATCAATGTTGTAATCAAATTGAAGTAATTGAAATGAATTTACAAGGAAAACTACCTGGATAAGTGACGAGATGATTCCTGTTGTGTAACCCCACCCACTGGCTGTACACGCTGAAAATTCATAAATAAAAAAACATTTTAAATGGATAGGATTGATCACAAATCTAGGCATCAATATCAACAGTTCGAAACACTTTATGGACTACTCTTTTGTGCCTTTTGTGACAATGAAGTCACCATTAAAAATAATTAATGTCAATGGTCTGCTAAGGTGCACTATATGCACAGTGCCAAATATGAATAAGAAAGAAAAATCAATGCCTGACGATTTAAACTTTAAAATACCATTGTGGCAGATTCTTTAAGGTGGTACTTGGGGCTTGTGAAGTGTATATGAAAGTGGTGTGTGTGTGTGTAGGTTTGTGTGTGGGTGGGTGTGTGTTGGGGGGGTGTCTCTCACTATAGCTGAGATGGCTTGGAGGATAGACATTTTAAACCTCAAGGCTCTTAGCCCGTTATGAGAGATTCGGGGACATGCTACTCCAAGAACATTTTGAATTTCATGCGTTCAAATAAGTAATTTTCAGAATTTTGAGGACAATAACAGGGGGAAAATGTTCAGGAGGGGAAGCACTGCCCCCTCTGTTCAGATATTTGATGCTAACATAATCATATTTATGACACAGGGTGCATTTGGTAACTTCCCTGTTAGTTCTCCATAATTAAACACGATGCACAGAAAACAGTAAAAATATGTGCGATGAATTTTACTTTTCAATGATAATAATTAATCACAAGAAGCTAATAACATATTTCTGACCAAAACTGTCATGTAATGTATGGACTACGTAGAACATTATTTCAATGGTCTCAGTTTGGTTTCAGATCATTCTGAAAATAGGATTTGACTCACCTCTAAAGCTATCACATAACTGGAAACACTGCTGTGTAAAAATGATGCGCCAATCTAAAAAACAAAAAAACATTTCCATTAAATTGTGTCATCAAGTAACTTTAAACTAAAAAACATAATATATATAATTAGTAAAAGCAATCTGTACAAAGCTGAAATAAATTCAGTGTAAAATTAATTTTTGTTACAAAAAGGTGAAAATGTAAGACTAATAATGCATTATTTTGAAAAATAAGGCTAACTTTAAAAAAAGAACATTTGATTTGGTATAACCCCAACCCATTATTTTAGCATTAAATTGGAAACAAGAAACTTGACTTATGGGTTTTATTGGTATTATTTTTGTACAATTGTTGTTTAAAAAAAAAAAACACACCAAAAGAACCAAAAAATAACATTAATGAAACAAGAGATGACAAAAAAGACAGTGCAGAACACGATATAAAATTATTTTACCAACAATGAAATGCAGAAACCTTGGATTGTTTCTTCTTTTCATAAAATATTTCAACTGACCATTTCATCATTGACATTTTCACATATTCCAATAGATTGGTTTAAACATCAGAACAGCCAATGGAATTGCTTAAATCTTCCTACGAGTTCACTGCTTACTGTTCTGGGCTCCGTTCCATGAATTGATGTTAGCCCTGATATCACCTTAATTACATGACTAACTAATACACTCAAAGTTATCGTAGTGCAAAGGTCGAGGTCCTAGTCACACAATAACAACCTCCGGCTAAGTTGAAAAGAATTTTTTAAAATTAAAACAGCCTCAGTGGTGTTTTTTTGTTTTTTGTTTTTTTTTGGTTTGTTTAAAGACGCACTCAACACATTTTAATTACGGTTATATCGGCGTCGGACATATGGTTATGTCGAGAAAAAAACCCCAGTGGTCAGCTGACGGGGATCGATCCTAGACCGACCGCGCATCAGGCGGGCACTGTACCACTGGGCCACGCTGCCCGCTCCTCAGTGGTGTGGTCATTAAGCTATTGGACTTAACGTTGGTAGGTACTGGGTTCACATTCCAGGGCCGGCTTCCACCCAGAGCTACATACCAACATCTCTTTCTTTCACTAACCACTAATAACTAACCACAAACACACTGTCCTGAGCAGACAGTTCTCATAGCTGAGGTGTGTGTCCACGACAGCTTGATTGACATTAATTGGATAAAAGTGCGAAAATAAGTATAAATGAATGAATGAAGCCACATAGCTGAACTGACCAGCTGGTTTTCTGCAATAGCCATGTCGGACACCTCTCCCCAGTTGACCGGGACTGAATCGAGACACATAATGGGCTCCCAGCTGTAGACCTTCAGCATGTCGCGACTTCCACTGTACAGGCACATGCCATCGGGGTGAAATTTTATGGTCCTGAAAATAATTCCAGAATGAGCAAGTAAAGTAATATACAATTATATAATATGTTTTATTTGCGATGGCATAATAACAACAAGCTCTTCAAGACACATTTACTAACCATGAAACAAGAGTTCTAATGATGTATGATATGCCTGTTAGGAGTTTGCTGAAAATATGTCACAGTGACCTAGTTATGGTATGTAACACACCGGTATTCCAAGTTGTACTTGAATGTGATGTTTGATGATCCTATACGAATTGATAGATATGACATGGATCAAGATTTCTTTAATGTGCTGTAATGTGTGAAAAGCAGATACTGGTGATCAAGTTATGATATACGACACACTACTATCCCAAGTTGTACTGGCATGCAAGCTTTGATGATCCTATATGAAGTAACAAGGAAGATATGGGCCAGAAATGAAAAGGTTTACTGACATACAGGCAAACAATGCCATACTATAAGACAAACTGCCACAGACAGGTGTATAAGAAAGGAAAGTACATTTGAATTGGCTGATTTCATGAGAACACAACTTAAAAGCACATTCAATTCTGTATATCACAAGAATGCATCAAATATGGAGCTTGGGTCAAATTTACAGAACAAAAAAAGGTGTAGTCGTGGACAGCAAGAGCTCAAATTCGGAGCCATGTTGGAAGTTACATCCTTCTAGTCATAGAAGCTATTTTAATTTCTTATGCGGACTTGGGGATCCTGCACAGACGTCATGTTTCAATGTTATAATTTAGCCTTATGTAACAAAAGGAGCAGAATGAATAAAGTGAAAAAAGCCATACCTGATTGGAGTTGAATCACCTTCTGTGGAACTAACTTCCTGGAATGATTCTAAGTCCCAGAACCTTACAGTCCTGAAAAAGAAAGATGCTTTATGCATGAAGATAATATACTATTTACTAAATATCATTGTCAAATAATAAAACTAATTTTTTCAGCATAAGAACAAAATATCAAACACAATGTTATTATTGTACCAGCCTACTTATATATTTATTACAGAGAGAGAGAGAGAATTAGAGAGAGAGAGAGAATGAGAATGAGAGAGAGAGAGAGAGAGAGAGAGAGAGAGAGAGAGAGAGAGAGAGAGAGAGAGAGAGAGAGAGAGAGAGACAGAGACAGAGAGAGACAAATCATGGTCCAATATATAAACCAGAATTAATTTGCACCACTTCTTTTTACGACTTGCTGACAAAGATTTCATCAAGCGGACACACACCTGTCGGCACTGCCGGAT
>JAECMU010210443.1:0-11427 GCA_016106625.1 Dracogyra subfuscus | reverse complement strand
AATGGGCTAAAAATAATACGGATCGGCTAGTGTTGCATTACAAAAACCGAGCAGACAATTATAGCAGACACTCATGTCGACGTTCTAAACATCGGACGACACCACAACACACATTATAAAAAGGCGTATGAGTCCGGTGTTTAGAACGTCGCCATGCGTGTCTGCTGAAATTTACAGATAACATGCGTTCGGTATTACAAAATAGCGAGCATTGTTCGAACTGGCTAGTAAGCATTTGACGACAACTCGCGAGTGAATTAAAAGTGCAGTTACGCTTGTATTTGAACTTCGAACTTGATTGTATACGTTTGAATCCAGACATAGCAGCTTTAAGCTTGGAAACTTCGAAAGGTGACTATGAAAACATTTTTGTTATAACTGACCATTTTACAAGATATGCACAAGCGATACCATGTCGGAATCAAACAGCTCACACTACAGCTAAAGCACTTTATGAAAACTTTATCCTGTTTTACAGTTTTCCAGAACGACTTCACAGCGATCACGGCAGAAACTTCGAGAGCAAGGTGATAAAGGAGCTTTGTAAGCTGGCTCGAATCCAGAAGTCAAGGACAACACCTTATCACCCAATGGGAAATGGATCAGTGGAATGTTTTAACCAGACATTACTGAAAATGTTGGCGACGTTGGAGGAAAATCAGAAGGTTGATTGGAAGTCATATGTAGCTCCGATGGTCCAAGCCTACAATGCAACAAAGAGTGATGCCACTGGTTATTCACCACATTTCTTAATGTTTGGTTGGAACCCAAGATTATCTGTCGATGCATTCTTGTGCACAGAACCTCGGAGTGAAGGAGCACCAGCTCAGAAGTCTTATGTACAGAAGTTGCGGAAAAGAATGCAGTTTGCTTATCAAAGAGCAGCAAATGAAGCTACAAAATCTTCTGACAAGAATAAAGAGAGATATGACAAACGAGTTCAAGATTCCAAGTTGGAGATTGGAGACAGAGTGCTGGTTCGGAAAGTTGGTGTGAAGGGAAAACATAAATTAGCTGACAGATGGGAGCAGGAACCGTATTTGGTAACTTGTATTCCAAGTATTGACATTCCCGTTTACAGGGTACAGAGTGAAACCACGAAAGGGCCCTTTCGGACACTTCACCGTAACATGTCACTGCCCTTTAACGCTTTACCATCTGAGGAACTTGTTGAATTTAACAGCAAGGTTAAACCTACGCATATGGTCAGGAATCGAACAAGAGTTGAGTCTGTCGAGTTCCGAGTCTTCCGGTTCAGGAAGCGATAGTTCTCAGACATACGTGAAGTATGTTATTCCCCAGCGAAGAAGATCATTGCCAGTATCTTTGAAGAATTCAATTCACCTAGAAGAGGATACTTCTAGGGAGCTGGTGATTAACAGTTCCCAGATACATAGCAGTATCCTGGATGAGGAACACTCAACTGTGGAGAATGTCGTATCAGAAGAATCTGTGGAAACTCCAGAGCAAATAAATAGACGTTCCCAGCGGAATCGAAAACCTCCCGATAGATTTGGAGACTGGGTGTATTGCCAACAGATACAGGATGAAGTGTTTATGTAGATGGTGTGTCAATCATATTCTTTTAATGTGTATATAATGTATCAGTTTTAACTGTTTTTAAGGTAATTATGGTTGATGCTCTTGGATAGGAGAATTGATGATTTCATCTTCTGATAGCGGTGCATTGTGCTGCTGCACACTGCAATACTGGTAACAGTGTAAAATGTGTTCTATTTCACAAAACATATTTTTATGATTTGGTAATATTAAGCCTTTGATGTTTTAATCACAGGAACTGAACTGTATGTATTTTAGTATTATGAGTATCAGAGCTAATGCGAATGTTTTATCTGGGTTTTTTACAGGAGTACTGAATAACATTGCTGTTAGCATATTGTTAACATAGCAATAGTTTTCAGGCGTCGACGATTAATATGAACACCTGGCTGTAATTGGTTACCAATTTAAACTTGTATATAATTTTTATCAATTTTCTTATTTCACTAGGATCAACTGTCTAATAGTTTCAGCAGAGATTAAATGTTAGGAGACATTTTTTCCTTCAAGAGGGGAAGTATGTAACCAGGGGTAGTTTTGCAATTAATGATAACTACTGAATATGAATATTATATTAATACCTATTGTTAATAGTTATATATCCTATATTTATTTCAGTTACACTTTTAATAGTGTCACGACAGGTTGCATTATTATGTTATCAGTTGTCTAGCAATGGTTAGTTGTGTTGTGTTTTCGGCAGTTGGATGTGAGATCAGTGCACGTGCAGTTAGTGACGGTTACGCTTGACTGAACATTGCTGGGGGAAATCTGATCTTGATTCCTGCCAAAAATAACCACACCTTGGGCACTTCCATCTTTTTCTTCACACGTCAAGATGTAAATGTAGAGCTACATAAAAAAACACCCAGAAAACAACTGTATATCTTAACAGACTGCAAAGTCGTTAATTGTATGTAATTTATGGATTTATATACATATACATACGAGTGCTGTGTTTGGTGCGAGCTGAACAAGATTTACTGGTGAGAAAATTGTAGTGTTTTTTATGTATGCACGCGACGGCGTGTATATTGTACTTTTTATATATATATATATTGTATGTATTATTTATTGTCTCGCATCCATATATGCTATATAACTATATGTTAAGGATGTTTTGTTTTTGTATATTTTAGGTTTTTCCTTATGGTTATATTTTTATTCTCTTGAATAAAAAATGGCTGAACCTACGCCGAAGTGTTGTTCTTTACATAGCTTCAACCGAGGGAGGGTTACATTAAGATATATGTATTGGATTTCGTAACGAAAACAAAAACACCTCAACACAATAAAACCGTTATGGTTTACGTTTTTAACTGTAATAGAAGTATGAGGATATTGTAAACAGAAACTGTTGACATTTTAAAAGAGGAAATAACCGATGTTGTTTTTTGCTTGTGTTTGTGTGGGTTTTTTTTGTTGTTGTTTTTTTTGTGTGTGTGTGTGTGGGGGGGGGGGGGGTGCGGGGTTGTTGATGTTTATGCTTTCTGTTGATAAGTCATGCTATATTCCAATTCGGGATTTTTATCTGCTGATATATTATGCTATTACAATTTGTTTCCTATAATACAAATATATGAAACGAATAACTTAAACACAACGTCTTTATGAAACGTTAAAGAGACATACCCTAGTTTCAGCCCATGAAAATGCACACTAAGTTTATTTATTCTACAAACCCGTAACACATTTGGATAAAGATACAACTCGGTGAAACATGAGGCTGTGACTTTGAAATGGTGAAATACCCTCTAAAAATAGACTAAAACTTGATTCCATAACTGTTACTTCTCAGACGTACGTGCGTTTTTAAAGATATGAGAACTTCTTTGTGTGTTACTACAATCACCAGGATGACCAAAATCACTACGAATGTACGGGAATGGATAATCGAAATAATAAAATCAAAGTCGAGTATGATTTCAGTTATCTAAAACGGTTCCAATAGTCAAAACAATGTCTTAGTGTTTAAAAAGTAGTGTATGCCCCTTTAAGTCTGAGGTTTCTGGGTTGTTTTTTTTCTTCTTTTTTTTCTTAAATAATAAAATGCATATGTATTAACCAAATATGTTTCTGTGTGTGCGCGTGTGCACGAATACTCATATTCTTCTAATATTAACAAGAGTATATGTATACACCTGGTCGTTCTAATATTAACTAGATTGCATGCATACTCATAATCTTCTAATATTAACTAGAGTACATGCATACACCTGGTCGTTCTAATATTAACTAGAGTACATGTATACACCTAGTCGTTCTAATATTAATGAGATTGCATGCATACTCATATTCGTTATAATATTAACTAGAGTACATGTATACACCTGGTCGTTCTGATATTAATTAGATTGCATGCATACTCATATTCGTTCTAATATTAAGTAGAGTACATGCATACACCTGGTCGTTCTAATATCAATTAGATTGCATGCATACTCATATTCGTTCTAATGTTAACTAGAGTACATGTATACACCTGGTCGTTCGAATATTAATTAGATTGCATGCATACTCATATTCGTTTTAATATTGACTAGAGTACATGCATAAACCTGGCCGTTCTATTAATTAGATTGCATGCATCCTCATATTCGTTTTAATATTAACTAGAGTACATGTATACTTCTGGTCGTTCTAATATTAATTAGATTGCATGCATACTCATATTTGTTCTCATAGTAATTATATTGCATGCATACTCGTATTCGTTCTATTATTAATTAGATTGCATGCATACTCATATTCGTTCTAATATTAATTAGACTGTATGCATACTCATATTCGTTCTAATATTAATTAGATTGCATGCATACTCATATTTGTTCTCATATTAATTAGATTGCATGCATACACATAATGTTATACTATCAATTAGATTACATGTACGCATATAGTTATTCTAATAATAGCCCAAACCCTAACACATTTTATATACAAAATGCACAAAGTTGACTTATTTGAATTTAAATTTTTTTATCTCTATGGTGTCAAAGCAGTGTATTTTTCCTATAAAAAAAAAACTAAGGCTATTTGCATAAGAAAAACATCACTCTATAGTGCATGTCAAACTATAGTTCTGTTCCACCTTCCCAGTGGAGGTGGAATATCTCGTAGTATGCCCTATAAATATGAAAAAAAGGAAACAAGCCAATAAACAATCAATATAGGACTTATTGCAAACGTCAGTTAATTAATAGTCGTTGTCGGTATTGTTTAATCTAGAGAACAAGAGAAAGTTCAGAAAACACAAAGAGTTAAAACGTAACCTGTACGTCATAGTATACGAACCCACACCCTAGACTTCATAATTACATATCTCTTACTAACATATATACATGTACACGTCATACATGCATACATAAACATTTTATGCTATAGCAGTACCAAAAAAAAAACACCCCTGAAATATTAACTATTGTAACGTGAACATAAACATTAGCTTATATTTTAGACCAAAAGAATAATATATGTTTAAAGGCACATGGTCCTCTTTTGTTTTTGTTTTTCTTTTCTTTTTTTTTTTCTTTTGCTTTAGCTCTGCATATTGTATTATTCTAAAATTAAGTTTCTTATTTGCGCTAATTGTGTTTCTACTTTTTCTCCTGGATCAAAAATCATAATTATTTTACTTGGCATGCTACGACATTCTACAAAAAGTAAGACACTAGATTTAAATAAATATTTAAAAAATATTAATAATAATAAAATAATCACCTTACGCTGTTCGGGAAGCATGCACCTTTAATACTCATGTATAGGTATATCACATAAAAATCGTTAAGTAATTGATCACAGATACAATAATAGACTGGTGATGGCAGAACCTGCGTCCAGGCTAGATGTATGTTTCATTTGTGTTAAATTGTTTCCATATGCTTATCTTATAATGGTGGAGATGATGATGATGATGATGATGATGATGATGATGATTCTATATACCTAATTAATGTATATGCATTACTAAAAACATGCGTGTAAATAATTAATAGTTACTAATACATATTAAAACCCAAATAGATAATCAGTTATATAAATAAGTGTATGTACGAGTAAGTGAATGGATAAGCAAATGTAAATGAAAGGATTTATAAATAATTGCATGCATAGTGTTTACTACATAAGCCCACAAATGCTCTGACTGGCCGCCGGTACGATAACACGAGAGTCTATCTGCTGTCAGTTTAAAACATAATAGTGTACAACACGTAGTCTTGCACGCCACTGTCTATATTAAATGGATAGACTAAGAAAACATGAAAGGTATCCGCTGCGGCTGCATTAATTACTAATAAACATGAATATGTAGGAAAATATGTATAAATTAAGGTTAATAACATGCATTCCAAAACCAAATAAACCAAAACAATATCTTAAAAACTGGAAACCACTGACTTAATTCAACTGCGTTTACAAATTGGCCTCAGGTTGCATAGCTAACAGAATAAAACAGGTTCTTGAAAAAATAATACATAAAGACCAGACTGGTTTTATTAAGGGTAGATATATTGGAGAAAATATTAGATTAATATTCGACATTATGCATTATACAGAAGTACAAAATATCCCCGGACTATTATTACTGGTCGATCTTGAAAAAGCTTTCGATTCTGTGTCATGGTCGTTTATTGATAAAGCATTGGACATATTTAATTTTAAAACATCAAATAAGAATTGGATCAAAACATTTTACAACAATTCAAAATCAAATGTGTTGCAGGATGGATTTTTGTCCGAATCTTTCTTCCAACTGGAAAGAGGCTGTAGAGAAGGTGATCCCTTGTCGCCATACATATTTAGTACATGCGCAGAAATTCTTGGAATATTAGAATATAAAAGGAATTACTATAGAAGGAGAAGAATATTTGATATCCCAATATGCAGATGATACAAGTTTCATTCTCGATGGATCTCCCTAGTGCCTAGACAGCACGATGTCTACACTACGTTATTATGCAAATATTTCCTGCCTCAAATTAAATTATGTTAATACAAACGTAATATGGATAGGAAGCAAAGCAATATTCAAAATAAGTTTTTCATCACACAAGATGGAAGTTAGAATAGGGTACAACATAATTCAATTTATTAGGTATAAACTTCTCAGTTAACTTAGAACAGATTGTTGATCTAAATTATACAAATAAATTACAGGATTTTAAAAATACATTAAAATGTGGTCAATTAGAATATTAACAGCCCTGGGAAGAATTATAGTTCTGAAAACTATGATTATTCCAAAATGAACGCATATTTGTATTTCCTTACCTAACCCAAATGAAATAATACTTAAAAAAACTTTAATACAATACAAATTTTTTAAATAATGTGGCAAAATTAGCCCGACAAATTGAAACGAGATCTAATTACTCAGGACTACCAATATGGAGGGATTAAAATTATAAACATAAAATATTTCATAACAGCTCTAAAATCAAACGATACAAAATGGAGTACGATATTCCAAGTCTCAACGGGCATGTCTATTAAGGAACTTATAATATATGGTAATAATTTTATTAAACGTAAAACAACTGATAATTTCAAATATGTTTTGGAAAGATGTTTTACTTAGCTATGAAGAAATTCAAGTAAAACAAATCCCCTAATGCATTGATGACATATTAGGAGTTAATATATGGTACAACAGCAAGATACTCATCGATCACAAACCTTTTGTATACAATAAGTATGTAGAAAAAGGAATATATTTTCTAAATGAACTGTGTGATGAACAAGGGAATTTCATAGCATATAAAGGTTTTCAGAAATTGTATGAAGTAAAAACCAATTTCCTAGAAGATACTTCAATAATAAAGGCAATTAAATGCTACATATACAGTTTAAACTATTTAAAAAGTGACAGTTTTAAAATAAAAAATAACCCGATTTTTCCATTAAAATTAAAACTTCTTCTAAAAAACGCAAAAGGCTGCCATGATTTATACAGGCTAATCTTAAATTACAAACCTAACGCCAAAATCTCAGATATGAAAATGAAGGGTATAACGTAAACTGAATGAAATAATGCTTTGTTTAACGACACCCTAGAAAACTAGTAAGCTTGTTCACAGCCGCACTGTCAAAAAGTGCCAAGTCAAAAAGACAAATTGGTTGATGCTATAAAACCAGTAAAAGGCACACGAACCCTGGCATGAGGCAAATCCAAAACAGACTTGGCAGCTGAATCTGGCTGGGTATCCAACAACATCAGTGCATTTATTGGCAATGGATAACAAGACACACTTTCGTATCACCATCCCAATGGTCCACCTTCATATTGCGTAAACCTTGAAGATATAAACATGCTCTTTAAATCATTTGTTAAAGTGCCGTAAATAAAAATATGTTTACGTTTTGCGATAGCAATACAAAACTTGTAAAACAATTTATGAATTAGAGTATAGAAACGTTTTTGGTTTTTTATAATGTGACAGAATGTAGCGAGCATCTTACAATAATGACCTTATACATCTTATATGATGTCATACGACGTCAGCCTTGCTGCATACACCATTCTAAACTTCGCAGAATATAGCCAATATGAGAGTCCGTTAGACATTTCTTAAATATTGTTTTAAGCAAATTTTAACATCTATTCCACTAACAATTATTTACTTGTAGCTAACTTACACATCACGCTGAAAACAGTGTAAACGTAACATGTGTTTACACTTCTTTCTGAAATGCACTTCAGTCATTGATTTACGTTTACGTACACAACTAACTTACAATGTTTACTGAAATTGGGTCCTGCCCTGTATTCGCAGAACATAACATTCGTCAGGGTTTTATTTCGAAAGTCACACCTACAAATGTGTATTTGTCCTCTTCCTGTCAGACTGAAGTGTTCTGTAGGTTTCGTATCCGTCGTCCTGTTCGTATCTCTGTTTTTCTGTCTGTCTGTCTGTCTGTCCGTCTGTCCGGCATATAGATTTCCAGACTGTTTGGTTCGCAGTGCCTCAAGATACTGAGCTGAAAAATCGTGTATAGATTTATTAATAGATCAAGTTTTAGCTCCATGCCAATTTATCAATTTTTCACAGAGTTATGATACTTGAACTTACGAGATAAGAAAACTCGTTGGGTCAGTTACAGAACAAGTATTGTTTTAGCAGTCCTTTTAGAATACTTGTTGTACAGAATTCAAACTGAAAGAAAGAAATGTTTTATTTAACGACGCACTCAACACATTTTATTTACGGTTATATGGCGTCAGACATATGGTTAAGGAACACACAGATATTGAGAGAGGAAATCCGCTGTCGCCACTTCATGGGCTACTCTTTCCGATTAGCAGCAAGGGATCCTTTATGTGCACCATCCCACATACAAGATAGCACATACCACGGACTTTCATATACCAGTCGTGGTGCACTGGCTGTGACGAGAAATAGCCCAATGGGTCCACCGACGGGGATCGATCCCAGACCGACCACTGAGCTACGTCTCGCCTCAGAATTCAAACTGAAGACCACAGTTTGTACTAAATGCAAGGGACGTAACCCAGTATGCCTGATGAGCGGTCTGTCTAGCATCGATCACCGTCAGTTGGCCCATTGAGCTATTTCTCGTTCCAGCCAGTGTACTAAAAACGTGACCGGTGTTGCCGAATAACAGCCATTGTAGCGTCTTCTGGTATCGTGCCTATGTGACACCTTATGGTTTGAAACATGGACCCATTTCTGATTTGGCAAAAAAAACCTACAAATAATAATAAAATAAATTAAATAAAACAACCCCTAAATAAAACGTTTAACTACAGTGTTGTTTCTACAATACATATTAATAAATCCATCTGTTATAGGTCTATCTTAAATCTCGAATGAACATGTTGCCGTTTAAATATATACATTTTTTCTGCTAAATACGTTCAGTGATGCACAATGATAATGTTAATAATTTACAGCTGTCTGCTTCAAAGTCATTTCTATATGCAGGTTTCAAATGGTGTATAAGTATGTTTCAGATTGTTTTTGTGGGTTGTTTTGGCTGCATTCAGGACGTGTTTTGCTATAGTGTGTTTCTACGGCAGTGATTCTTGTTTTATTATATTGTATCTTTATTCACTTGTGTTACAGGTTTGTATATTGACCAAACTTAGTGTCTGTTTTCATTAAATTGTATCTTTATCCAGTTGTGTTACAGGTTTGTAGATTGACCAAACTTATTGTCCGTGTTCACGGGTCGAAACTATGGTCTGAGAATTTAACGTTAAGAGGGGCGGGACGTATCCCGGTGGAAAACGCCCACTTGATGCGCGGTCAGTGTAGGATCGATCCACGTATGTGGGGGAATTGGATTATTTCTAGTCCCAGTCAGTGCACCATGTCGTAGTATGTGGGATGGATCATGTAAAAGATCCCTTATTGCTAATGGAGAAATTTAGCGGATTTCCTCTCTATGACAAAATCACCAAATCCAGTAGCCGATGATTAATAAATCAAAGTACTCTAGTGGTCTCGTTGAACAAAACAAACTTTAATGTTAAGAATGGAGGTATGGCTGAGAACCACGTCAACCTGATCGTAGAAACCGAAGATTAATATCGGCTGATTTCTTAAATAAATCATTTTGATTCTTATTGATTGTGTATTTTTTGTTTCTGTTTTAGAAGAAACCAGACAAATTGAAGAGTCATATTAACAATGGGACAATGGTGGACAGCGGTTGTGATCGTACTGGGTCTAACACTATCAGGAGGATGTTGCAAAGAGACAGACATTCTGACTGAGTACCAGCCAACTGGTCCTAAAATGTGTCATATGAAATGTCAACTTAACAAGAAGTGCGCCGACTTTGCGTTTGACCAACAGACACTCAAATGTGTCTTGTACAAAAAAATACGGATCGGAAATGACGAAAATACAAATGGCGGCGGCAAAAATAATCCCAGGGATACGAAAACAAATCTGAAACAAATTAGACTTGTTTCGACGATTTTTCCACCAAAGCTCCAGGTATGAATGCGAATACTACACTGCATGTTCTATTTGACGTATCTGCATGTAAAATACCATTTTGCTGCTAAGTAGGTAGAATCGCTCATGTCGTGAACTAACCCTGCAATCAAGAAACTGTCTACTGCAACAATTCACGGGCAGAACAAATACAACAGCATTGCCCTGGAAAAACATCAAATATAGTCAGCAGAAAAAAAATGCCCATCCATTTAGCCTATGCAATCCGACGGTGATTGGTTTAAGAAACATATCATATATATATGTATGTATATATTTATCAATTATTGACCGTCATTGACGGCAATATTATGTTGATATTGCCCGAAATGCGGTCAATAATTGTTTTATTACATAATGCCATCCATAAGACTCGTACATTCCTGCTTTGTTTATCAGAATCGAAATACACCAACGCTTATCATTTCCCGCAATGCGTTAACACTGATGATATTTAGTGACGTCACGTAATGCTATGACGTTGTTTGACATGCAGAGGAATGCGGAAATAAACAGCTGAAACACTGACAAGAGAAAAAATCAAATTCAAGACATTATAACCAGCAAGAGTGCCTAAGTCGTATTAATATCCGAAAATACATTTATACTAACAGTTACCGATTACCCTCAAATACATTTTTTATTTGTAACATAAAATCCTAAGAGTGCCGATTCCAACTGCATTTTGATGTTTCATGTGCGTTTTTAAATCTGCGATATATTTCATACACAATCTGACGATTACTGACCTTGTTTTTGTCGTATTTGCGGTAATCAACTTGGTATGACTAAAGATGTTAACTTTTTGCTGAAGGACAGTAAAGCGTTTTGTCACAAGTATGTGCTTGTTTATATCAGATTTGATGATGACATCAATTCACTTCACATTACGCGTTCACTGATT
>JAECMU010210344.1:0-12918 GCA_016106625.1 Dracogyra subfuscus | reverse complement strand
CATGAGTAAGTATTTTTTGGGTGAAAATTCCACTGCCGTCAACAGACAACCCACGTTAGAAAATTTTTAATCACTGTGACTGAATCAGCATTATGATTATCAGGGCTCGAGATTAGGCTGATTAGCGGGGAATCACTACCAAAACAGAACCCTGACATTACCAAATGGTTTCTGTTAACTCGAAAATTGTCAATATAAAAGTATTTTACGTCAAGCATAGGATTGTTGTGTTATTAGAGCGGGAATCTTTGCCAACCGTTTGGTGGTCAAGACTTGCCCCAAAAATACATAACATAGGTTGGTCTCTGACTGGGGTTATAGCTAAAATGGAATAGAGCCAAAACGGCACCAAGCGAAAACGGAACCAAATTGAACAAAACCGAACTTGCATTGGGCCTTGGCTAAAACGGAACCAAAATTTATGGCTAAAACAGAACCTACGATGGCTAAAACGGCACCATAATTTAATTTTATTTCAAGAATAATAAATAAGACCCAAAAAAAACACACCAACAAAACAACTAAATGAAAAGTTCTTTATTAAAAGAAAAAATAAATGTTTTTGTGTCACTTCTGATAGTACAAACAATATACAGGTCAGGTAAATTTATTTACGTGCTTCCATCGGATAACTGTTCAAGTACGCTCCCATTGGGAGTGACCTCTGACAAGAGCCAGTCACCAGTCTTTGCTGGGGAATGGGGTAGTAATGCACTTGGCGCTCTTAATTTACGTATTTACATCGCGTTATAATCTATCAATACGTAATATTAGTAGTAACATTACATAAACAGTGTGGCCAGTCTACGATTTCTGAATTCATCGCTCTGAACCCTAACCCTAATCTTGAAATTAAAAATAAAATAAGTTGTATATATTGATATATGGAGCCATTTTAGCCAGGATAGGTTCCGTTTTTCCCCCAAAAAATGGTTCCGTTTTCGGAAAAGAAAATGGTTCCGTTTCAGCCTGTACCCTCTGACTGTAATGAGAGCATATTTACGTCCAAATGTCCGTCTAGCTCTTACCGTCAGAGTACTCCGGCTAATCAGAAGGAATGTTCATATAGACACATCAGCATTGTGCCAATTTTGTTTTAGGTCTTGTTTAATTTTTTGCCAAACAGAGTTACTGCTCTTGATTACTTAAGTTTAATTTGAAATTTGGAATTTTGGGGGGTCAAAGTAATATTTTAGATTTTTTTTTTTTACATTATCATTATTTGGGATGTGTCCCATCACTACAGCAATAAATATATGTGATTGTTACACAATTCTGAAAGTGTCTACGGGTCCCTACATTGAGTATTTGTTGGAAAATAACCATTACCTCTCAGGTGCACATGTATGCATTTTTTTAAATATGAGAAATGCATTTTGTAATATTAAAAACACCAGAATGTACGGAAATGGATAATCTAAACAATAAAATCTTAAAGCTGCTATATGTGGAATATTTTTATTATTTAAGCATTTAGAACAGTTAATCCAGTCACATTTGGTGCATATAACACGCCACACTCAGCTTTGGATTCGCTATGCTGGCATTTCCAAGTTAAAAATAAACCCGGTATTTTGAAAGTGGGACACTTTTGTCGGGCAGACAATGGGCTAAAATAGCACAGATCGGCTAGTGTTGCATTACAAAAACTGAGCAGTCAATTATAGCAGACACTCATGTCGACGTTCTAAACATCGGACCACACCACAACACACATTATAAAAAGGCGTATGAGTCCGGTATTTAGAACGTCGCCATGCGTGTCTGCTGAAATTTACAGATAACATGCGTTCGGTATAACAAAATGGCGAGCATTGTTCGAACTGGCTAGTAAGCATTTGACGACATGCGTTAATGACGACAACTCGCGAGTGAATTAAAAGTGCAGTTATGCTTGTATTTGAACTTAGAACTTGATTGTATACAATTGAATCCAGACATAGCAGCTTTAAGTAAAGTATGATTTCAGTTGTCAAACAACGGCTCTGATAGTAAAGACATATGTCTTGTTTAAAATCTAGGGTATGTTCCTTTAAAGCAATCATATTAATTACATTTATTTTTATTTCGATTAAATTTTGTTTTCTTTAATGAAAAACAAAGTGAATATAATAGCCTAAATTGTGCTTTATTATTATTTTCAGACAAGAGAAGCAAACGATTAAAGGCTAAGATACGATACAAAGTTGAAAAGAAGGTAAAGCACGACTGATTATTTAGTACATGTAATTGTGATCAGACATTTCTGTAGACTATACCAGCTGTATACTGATTGTGACACCCTACCAAAGTGCAGAGCTACACAATTTTATTGGGGTTCGCAGACCTCAAAGAAAATTGAGGGTACTCAGGGGTGGATTATGTTTTAGGTAAGTTGGGGGTTCCAAAAAAATATGTAAATGTTTATAATTTGTAATTATAAATTTTTCGTTGACATCAATTTAGATCTACATGGTGGGGTTGTGGGGTTTTTTAACTGGGTGGGGAGAAGTTTTGTGCAGCTGGGAAAACTCCCATAATCTGCCCCTGGAGTGGTTAACTTTGATTGTGGGGAATAATTTACGGCATTACCATATTGATAACATATACATTTATATGCTAAAGAGTAGAGGTAAATATGACTCCCCTATATGTAGTAGTCTTATGGAAGTGATTTGGAGTAAGAGTTATAGCTCCCTTTAAACAGCATTGTAAACTGACGGCGAGTTCGTTCTGATTGGTTAAGTACATTATTTTTCCGAGATGAAATAAACAATAACACCCAGAAAGGTAATGACGTCATTAAAGGTGACGTCATTAGCAATTGGAACAGGCGAAATTAGCCAGGTAATTTGTTCAATAAATGCCAAATATACAGTTAGTTCTATAGAAAAACGATTCAGTTTACAATGGACATAACCATATGTAGTGTTTAGATTTGCGGGTGTTATTGTCTGTTTGATGCCCGCAAATGTTTCATTTTTGACCTCAGGCTAACGCTTTCGGTCAAAAATGACAGTTGCAGGATCAAATAGACAATAACACCCGCAAATCTAAACATGCCATATGGTTATCTCCTAAATATCTATAGTAGTCTTATGGATGTGATTTGGTGTACGAGTGATAGTTCCCTTTAAACAGCAATGTCTATAGTAGTCTTATAGAAGTGATTTGGTGTACGAGTGATAGTTCCCTTTAAACAGCAATGTATGTAGTAGTCTCGGGGAAGTGATTTGGTGTAAGAGTGATAGTACTTGTTGGGGCATAGCATATATATGTAATATAGTTCAATGGCGTCAAATAATTTTTTCTCTCTCTCAACTTGCACAAAATCAAAATGTGTTACTTGATCAATAGTAAGGGTTAAAGCCCCTTGGTTCCTGACATAAATTCAGCCTTGCCAACTAATTTACCTGAAGGGCAATACAGTCTTTGAAGACGGTAGATCTTCATGGGTTTGTCCTACTTTATGTTGTAATGTTGATGTTGTTAATATACTCTTCAAAAAAAGTAGCAGGACCTGAAATATTAATGTTAATATCAATTATTAGACCGAACATGCATTTTGACCACAAACATCCTAGTAAAGAATATTCAGGTCTGTTTAAATAACAACCCACCTAAAGACATTCCATAGTTTGCATATGCATCACACAGTTGCCTCGTACATGTGTGTGACAATTTCCAGGAAGGTAGATTAATCAGTGCGGAACATTATTTCTGTCGATCTTTTTCATTCTGTTGATCATACACTTTAAAAAAAATTCTTTT
Organism: Dracogyra subfuscus; assembly: GCA_016106625.1. Lineage (NCBI taxonomy): Eukaryota > Metazoa > Mollusca > Gastropoda > Neomphalida > Peltospiridae > Dracogyra > Dracogyra subfuscus. The sequence goes on along the minus strand of JAECMU010210344.1, from coordinate 9,168 downwards.
TTAGTCATTTTTATTGTTTGTATTGCAATTTACTGATAAAAATGTCAACTTTCAAATTTCATTTCAGACCCCAATCGTCCTTCAAGATCTTTGGTGGTCATAAAACCTACTGTAATACTGAACTGTAATATTTGTGCAATTAATTCACTATTATCATATAACCATTCCCCACATCTAATATGCCTTACAATTCTGACAATTGTAAATTCTTATTAGAGTTCCCTACTTTTTTGAAGAGTATATTTTATGTTTACAGTACTTATTTAACAGTTTATATTTATAGGTTAAAGAACATCGGAAAAAGGTGAAAAGAGATGAGAAGAAAAATTTGCATAAGAGTAAGTACAGTCAAATATGTTCCAACGGGCAACGGGCACCTCTATATGATGGCCACCCTGGACCCTGACATCTTTCTTTCTTTATTTGACCTCTGTAGAATGGCCACCTGTCCTACATAGCCAGCAGCCACTATTTTTTCAGCAAAAATGATCTACATTAACGGCCAAGATATTTCCAAAAACAAGAAAATAAAAATTCTTCCCACCATATATGATTGTACAGTGATTTAGTTCCTAGTAAATCCTATTGCATCCCATTGTTTTTTACAATGCTGCCAAAGATTTGGTAAATGTCAACAGCTGTTCGCTTCTGGTGGTTGTATAATTGGTGTTCAGTAGCTTGAATTGTTACTCAGTAACAAAGCGACTACTCATTGGCTGTAGCCTGTGAAATCAGAATGTATGATGGTATCTGATTGTTGTGGTATTATCAAAGGCAATTATAACCAAGGTGCCTGAGTAGTTCCGATTGTTTGCTGTTCACAAGTAATGAATTTAGTTAATCTGTATGCTTTGGTAAATTGCAACCTTTTCCCCCTCACATTGTTTTGTTTGCAGTTCATGGCATAATCCCAGTGCCAATGGATTAACGGCAACATAAAAGTAGATACTTTTAAAACCTGAACATTTGTGAAATATTTGCCGTGACAGTGCTTAATTTATTATATTAAATGATAACAAGGCAAACATACTAAATTTTGTTTTGATAAATAAAATTACATGTAGTTTTATTATTTTGTGTTTTCTTTTCTTTTCTTGAGGGTATTGGAATTAACAAAGGAAATCAAACTGTTACTGATGTTCGATTACAGTTGACATTAATTAATCTGTTGTTTTACGTTGTTGTCATGGTTGAATTTATATTAACCTGACCAACCAACAAATCAAAAGCAGCAATTCATTTGGATTTGTTGGTTTTTGTTGGTTTTTTTATGTGGCCCAAGTGTGAAAATCACTTGCCTCAGGTATCAGGCCACCGTATTCTAGAAGGCCTGACCTTCCATGTCTGACAATACTGACAAGTAAAATATTAATTTACATTTTATTGTCTTTTGTGTATTTGTTTCTTTTAGGCACCATAACCAAGATTATAAGCTAGCAGGAAAAGTCTACTGGTTTCTTCTTTTACATCCATATTGTGTGTCATGTACTTGAAATATTTATGGAATTGAAGGTTGTTATTTGTTTTCTTAATATTTAATTTCAGAAAAGCGAAAAGACCCAGGAATTCCAAACAGCCTTCCTTTCAAAGAAGAAATTCTTCAGGAAGCAGAAAAGAGGAAAATTAGGGTGAGGGAAGACATTTGTCAGATCTAAAACAAAACATGATTGGCCATTTTGGAAAATTAAATGAGCATTTTTTAACATATATTTTAACAACTATGGCTATTTGGTGTCTAATATAGTTATTAAGACTCTTGGTTGATATAGGAAATGCTTGCTATATACAAGCTACTAGTACTGACAAGCAGTATTGCAGGGTTCACTCTTAACGGTCGCCCCTTGCGACTAAAAACGACAACAGGCGACTGAAAACCCACATTAACGTTGTCCGCCTGGCGACCCAATTTTTAAAACCAACATTTAAATCAGTTATTAATAAATAAATAAAAATATTATTCAGGCAAGTGAAAATAGCACCAGGCAAGTGAAAGTGTTGTCACCACTTGACCGGATGCCAACTCAAAAATAAAGTTAAGCGCACACACTGGCATTGGGATAATTTGCATTCACTTTCACATAGACAGGACAGTACATATTATTACCTTGGACGAATCGGCATGGTTTGGAGGGAACAAATATGAATAGACCTCAGTCACGAATGCTCTTCTACTAGGCTACGCAACTAAACACATAGAATAAACACATGTGAGAATATAAACTGTAAACATTCAGTATTATTCAAGAAGTATGGCACTTTTGTTTGAAAGTATGTGACGTTTTGTTTAGTTCTCTACCAGTCCAACCGGAGGGCACTATAGGTTTTAATTCTGTTTGTCCCTCATATGTTTCCAGATGTTTTTTGTAGAATGCTTTGAGATATTGAGCTGAAATTTTGTATACATCTTTATCATGATCAAGTTTGACTTTCATGGCGATTTACCCATATTTGACAGAATTATGGCTCTTGAACTTGGGAGATATGAAAATTAGTTTTCCAAACTTTTGAAAATATTGTATTTTGTATATAGCTTTATCATGGACTGTTACTAATAAAGTTTAACTTTTATAGTGATTTATCCACTTTTCACAGAAAAATGTAAACAAAAATTGCTGTGCCAGGTAGGGGACATGTATTGCTTTAGCAGTACTCTCAGAATGCTTGCTTAGTCTAATTTGATTTTGATCTTGTCTAGGCTCAAGAGGAACAGACCCGACTGAAAGAAAAACGGAAGAAGGAACGGGAAAGACTGCTCGCCAAGAAACGGAATATCGATAATCTTGTCCAGGATGCTTACAAGAAGCAGAGAGAGTTTGAAAAACGGGTTTGTTAATACTGTAAAGCATTTTTATTTCGAGTTCACCGTGGAATATTTTGTTATGCACCATCATATGATTGTACTTCATATAATATATCTCAGTAAATTTCTTTTGTAAAAAATTAATGGTTGAATAATGTTCTATCTTGGTTTGGATAGATTAAACAATCTGTTAAATCAATCAAAGTGCAATTTAGAAAAACACTTAATACATTTACATGTGTAGCTCTGCCATTTTTAATAGATAATTTGACAACATTTTCTGCTCACCCAGAGCTAGCCCTGCTGATTTATGTTCATTTGTTAATTTAGCAACAACGTAATTTCTGTCTGGCATATTTATACTTACAGTTTTTATCAACTGCAATTTATCTGTTATATTTCAGAAATTATTAAAGTCTGAGACAGATGGCAAAGTGTCTGGCAAGAAGGTGGAAACATCTCTGAAAGCTTACTACAAAGAATTTAAAAAGGTTGTTTGACATACTTACTTACTTACTTACTTAAATTAATGCATAAATCTGCTCTTGTCAAATATTGTGTGATCCATATCCATAAATATTACATTTCACCTTATTAAACATCACAAAATTCAAGTGACACCTTGTAGGTATTTAACAGAACAATCTACGGTGGCGTAGCGGTTAAGTCGCCGGACAACAGGCTGGTAGGTACTGGGTTCGCAGCCCGGTACCGGCTCCCACCCAGAGCGAGTTTTTAAGGACTCATTGGGTAGGTGTATGGCCGCTACACCCTCTTTTCTCTTTCACTAACAATAACAACTAACCCACTAATTTCTATTCTGTCCTGGACAGACAGCTCAGATAGCTGAGGTGTGTGCCCAAGAGAGGCGTGCGTTATAACAGCTTGCTCTGAATGTGCACGTTAAACAATAATGAAAATAAAAATAATAAAAATGAAGGAAAAAAACATGGTATAATATATTCAACGTAAACAAGCCATTCTAGAAAATATTGACCTTTGACCAGCTGTGTTTCCAGATGTCACACTTGCGCAATTCAGAACTCATCTGTTGTCAATGTGGTATATTTATTATATATTTCTTCATAATTCCAAACCGTTTCTTTGAGTGGTTTTGAATTCTGACATGACTGATGCAGTTTTGATGGATAAAAAAAACTAACATAACGGTCAGTCAGAAAAAGACCTATCGTCCCACTCCTTCAGACTAGTAGTTTCATGTTTTAACTCATCCAACAGAATTAACCAAGTAAAAAAGCACTAGCTTGATGCACAATTTGAGGTCAATCCCCATCGGTGGCCAATTATGCAATTTTTCGATCCATCTATTGCTCCATGACAGGTGTATCAGAGGTTGTGGTATTAGTTATCCTGTCTGTGTGATGGTGCATATACCGTATTTAACCGGAAATAAGCCCATGGGGCCAAGACAACTTATTGTGAGCTTAGCATGGGGTGGGTTTATTCCCAGAATTAATTAATTGGGAAGAAAACAAAAAATGTTCAGTAGTACATTTCTTAATTAGTGTTCCATTTGTTATTAATAAATAATGATTTTATTTTCCCACTACTATCTAATTATCAGAAACACACCTTCTGAGTTAGAATTATTTACCAATGCTGTTTATTTGCATCCAAAATTTACGTCGGCTAACCACAGGGGTTTTTTCTCGACATAATCATATGTTCGACGCTGATATAACCATATTCTAATGTGTTGAGTGCGTCATTAAACAAAACACACAAACAAACCAAAATTTAATGCTGAGAAGACTTAAAACAAAAGCAATTAACAACAAACTCAATAGTGTATACACGTTTCTGACACAGGCAGCGAGCTAACACTAAAAAGAATTGTCAATCTAGGTCATTGTTCTTAGCCAATCAGAAAATGGTATTTACCTAATTAGCATTAACTGTGTGGTGGTAAAAATAGACATTGGTTTTAGTTCAGACTTGGGTTTGAGTACTTCAAAGAAATGCTACACTACAGGCATGAAATTGAAAACAATGTTACACACTGTTACTGTTAAGACTGCTAAATCTCACTGGTGGTAAAATATAATTGTGTTAAATTTGTGTTTAATTATCTGCAGGAGGTATGACCTTTTAAATGAACTTTGAGCAAACTTGCAATTTCGTGTTATTTATAAAGTAATGAAATTCGGGGTGGACTTATTTACGAATGAGGGCCTAATTTCTTAAATGCTATCAAAACAGAGGGAATGAATGAACGTTTGTTTAACGACACCCCAGCACAAAAATACATATTGGCTATTGGATGTTACAAATGGTGAGTATGTGGAAATATTCATGTAAAACCACAGTGTGGGGGAAAAGTATAATATAATATATAAAATCAAGGTAAGTAAATTTCCGGTCAAATACTGTAATACTTCCCTTGCAACTAATGGAAGAATGTAGTGTTTCTTCTCTAAGACTGTTATGTTGAAATTACCAAATGTGTGACATCCAATAGCCAGTGATTAATAAAACAATGTGCTCTAATGATGTCATTAAAGAAAACAAATTATAAACTTTTTAATATAGTCAGGGTGTAAATCTAAATACATATTGGGCCATGAACTGTTTTGTTTACCGACATAATATGTTTAATTTTCACATAATTTTTTCAAATAATTTATTTACCTGGATCTATTATTGACTGGTCAGTGTTTTATATTTTGGGGTATTGCAGCTTATTTATCATTATGTTACAATTACATTACTTGCACTGTCTGCTTTAAGACATCGACTAACGTCCTGCATTCGCAATTTGATCCGACTCATTATAATTTTTTATTCTACAATACGTCCTGAATTTGGGAATAGTTATACCATGTGTTGTTACAGGTGATTGACGCGGCCGATGTTGTTCTCGAAGTCCTCGACGCGAGAGACCCACTCGGTAGTCGTTGTGTGGAAGTGGAGCAGGCCGTGCTCGAAAGTGGAACAGACAAGAAACTGGTTCTCGTTCTCAACAAAATAGGTACATATGCTGATTTAGCCCAGGGCTGGTGCTTATAGAACCTTTAGAGTCTTAGATTCATGACTAATAGAATCTGAGACTTTAATGTCATGACAATGCCATACAAATTGTATGTGTGTTATATCATTAAAGATTAAGTCTGGACTGAAATTGTTGTATGGATGAGCCCAGGTCATGTCTTTGTTAGAATGTAAATAGATACTTGTATTTTATCCCAAAGCATGTTGTATTAAAATATTGCAATGGAATATAAATTTTCAAGAAACATTTCTGATTATTTGATCTATTTTTGAAAGTAGTCTGATACCTTTTGGTGTAAATGGAGATTTGCAAATATTTTATATGTAATACTGTTTTCAGACATCCATTTATTTTATAAATTTTTATTTTAGGAATTGAGTGTGTATTGTTTTCATCATTTACAGCTGGTTTGGGCCTAGATAATTCATATAATTGCTGCTGTGATAGTGTTTGTGTGAGTGTGTGTGGGCACGTGTGTGTTATTTTTGATATTGTAAAGCAGTGGACATTGGCTTTTGTTAATATTCCCTAAATTATGCATAAAGAAAAACAGGTTAGTTGGTAGCAGGTATGAACTCTTCAGTATTGTGATAAAAAGTAATCACAAAGGATGTTTTTTCAGACCTCGTTCCGAGAGAGAATGTGGAGGCATGGCTGAAACATCTGAGAAATGAGTTTCCTACAGTGGCTTTCAAGGCTTCCACACAGGCCCAGACTAATAACCTGGTAAGACAAATTCACATCACAATGATACAGAATATTCAAGAGTCATGTTTTCTTTCTGCTTTTTAATATTGGTAAAGTACTTGTTGCGTGGTCAGTCTAGGATCAATCCCCACTGGTGGGCCCATTGGGTTAGTTCTCTTTTCAGCCAGAGCACCACCTCTGGTATATTAATAACTGTCATCCTATCTATGGAATAGTGCATATAAAAGATCCCTTGCTAGTAATAGAAAAATGTAGCTGGTTTCCTCTAAGACTACATGTCAAAATGATCAAATGTTTGACATCCAATAGCAGATGATTAATAAATCATTGTGGTCAAGAGTGGTTGTTAAATAAAACAAATTTTAACTCTTTAATATTGTTAATCATTGTGTAAACAGGAATATATGTTATAATATCTGTTTAGATTGATGATAAACATTACATGATATTACTGTTAAGTCTCGGCAAGTCTAGTATATTTCACTGTGAAACGTTAATTTATTGAGATGTTGTCTTACATTGATTGTAGGCTCGGAGAAAAGTGAATATATCCACAGTGAGTGATGAAATTCGTCAGACTAGTCTCTGTCTTGGTGCCGATATTCTGATGAAACTGCTGGGTAATTACGCCCGTAGTGAGGACATTAAGAGATCAATTCGAGTGGGTGTTGTTGGTACGTTCTGCAGTAGGAGCTTCGTATTTAGTACTTTTACTTTGAAACTTAGAAATTTATGGAACATAAAATATATATCTTTAAAGAAATATATAAATGAACATTTTATGTCAGTTGGTGGAAGTAAATCATGCTTTTCATATACATTTTAATACTTTGGATTATGTTGTTTTCCCTTTGTCACTGTTGTTGTTTGCTTAGTAAAAATAATTTTAAATGCCTTTCTTAACTCCCTTATTGTGTTTTCTGATATAATGTAGGGCATGTAATATAATTATTCATAATTTCATGTTAAAGTATAATTTCATTGTATTGACTACATTATGAAAAATAAAAAAATGATCATAATTAAAATAATTTTGTTTAGGCTTCCCTAATACTGGAAAGAGCAGCATAATCAACAGTTTGAAACGATCCAAAGTGTGTAATGTTGGAGGAATGCCAGGCATTACCAAGTGAGTTTTCTTTACAAGGTCAAGGATGACAATCTTAGTTACTGTAATACAAGCGTATGTTTTAAAAGCTTTTCAGCTTCTAGTTATTTGTTGGTATTAATATTACAGGAGTTATAAATTCTGTTGTTTGAAGCCCCATAAAGTAAATAATTTTCTTATCACTGTAAGAATATAGCTTTTCAGTTCAGATATATAAGAACTAAAACCTAATTTATGTGTAATTGGTGTGTCTAGATTTCTTCTTCATATACGAGTACGTTTTATAAGATTTATAGGATATCAAACAAGCTGCCATTTCATATCATGTTTATGTCCCGAGTGAAATAATTTTCAATTGTCACGAGCTTTAGCGAATGACAATGAAAATTATTTCACGAGGGACATAAACATGATACAAAATGGTAGTGACTTTAATATCCTATTTATTACCCATAATCGATCTTAATTTATATCATTCATCTCGTTTAGATGACTTTCCTGTAAGGTTGTATTGTGCTAATTGATGACATCATCGTGTGACGTCAAAAGTATTGGCAATCTAGTGGGACATATCACTTTGATATGTACCAAGATATTTTTAACCAAAATGGTAATAAAACCTATTTTGTACAATTACTGTTATATGTTTTATATCAGTGAGTTGTCTTCGTAAAACAAATCTCATAAAACAAATCTCCTTTTTCTTTCTTTTTCTTTTTGTCTGCAGAACCATGCAGGAGGTTCAGTTAGACAAGCACATCAGACTTCTCGACAGCCCAGGGGTCGTTATGGCAAGGTCATCATCGGATACCAATACAGTTCTCAGAAATGTTGTGAAGGTGATTGATTCATTTTAAATTTTATCAAAAAAATGTATGTTAAGGCTGTTGGTGACATTAAATGTGTGTAAGGGATGAGTTGGGTGGTAGAATAATATTATGTTTGTACTATTATACACTAATATTTTGTAGTAGTGTCAGGTGTATATAATATTGCTTAATCCAATTGCACTACTTTAAAAAAAAATAATAACTCGCATCAGTTTTATGCAGACTGATTCATTATATAGTGTTTTCCCCAGCTTGTTGTAGTATGGTGGAGCACCATGCCTTAATAGTCTAGCACTATCTTGCCTTAATGCTGCCCAGAGATTAAACAAGCCTTAATTCAGTAATTAATTCTAAAATTGTCTTTATAAAACACCCAAAAAGTATTATTAATTAATAAAATATGCCTTTTGTATCTTTTGCCATTCATTTATTAAAGGAGGGGAAAACCAAGGCATTTGGCCTGGTAGGCGTATTTAACTATATTTAATGTACATTATTGCTAAATATCAATAAGTACATTTGTATATTTAATTAATACAACGATAAAATTGTGCCGGCTATTGTTTATAATGGGCGCAGCCATTGTTGTTCGAAGCTGCAAATACGCCCCCTGGTGGCCATGTAGTCACGTGGTTAAAAACGCGTCACCTCAGGAATCGGTGAATGCTGAAGCATAATAAGCCTTATGAGGATTGCCTGTTTTGCGATTTGG
>JAECMU010210297.1:2564-12575 GCA_016106625.1 Dracogyra subfuscus | reverse complement strand
CAATAAATACACCATTGCCCCCCCCCCCCAGTTGAAGGTCTTGCTGCCCCCAAAATAAAGATTCAGTTACGCCACTGGTTACACCATTTTTCGCCATTGACGTTGATAAAGATAATTTATTTTGATCAAAGCATTCATTTACATTTCATTTTATTTTCAAGCTTACATCCAATTAAGGTTCAAACACGCTGTCTTGGGTACGCACCTCAGCTATCTGAACTGTATGTCCAAGACTGTGAGTTAGTGGTTAGTGGAAAAAAAAGAAGGTGTAGTGGTCTTACACCTACCTACCCACTGAGTGGTTAAAACTAGCACTGTGTAGGAGCCGATACCGGGCTGTGAACCCTGTACCTACCAGCCTCGTGTGTTAACCACGACACAACCGAGGCCGGTGATGCCATTGAAATGCCCTGTTCACTTGAACACGGACAGTCACTGGCTAATATTATCATGTGTCACAAGCTGAGAGAACGTGAACTGTAATATTTGGTTTCAGTCAGACTGCTACCCACATTACCGTGAAAGCAAGATCCGTAATGATTACTCACACATCCATTCTCCAAACCAAACCGTTCTTAAAGGGACATTCCTGAGTTTGCTGTAGTTTTTAAGATGTTATTGACTAACAGCGACTTTTTAACAATTGTAATTGCATATCAAATATATGTTTCTGCATAAAATATTAGTGGTTGTATATTACACGTGTTTCTGGGCCCGTGCTTATAAAACTTAAAGTCTAGACTTTAATAAAGTCCAGACTCTAACGTAATGCTATTTGAATGGCGTTGTCATGACGTTAAAGTCTGAACTTTATTAAAGTCTAGACTTTAAGGTTTATAAGCACGGGGCCAGACCCTTCTATTAGTATTCCTAATAGGTTAAATTTCATTTTTTTTCCTAAAAAAGGTTTGTTCGCACGTACGAAATTATTTGAAAACAAAATCCAGTTTGGGCTTTTCACAAATATTAAGAGGACCAGAAACACATTGAATATACAGACACTGATATTCTAAATAAAATAAGAATTTAATATGTAAATTTAATCGTAGAAATAGTTTATTAGTCGGAAACATGATACAATGCAGCAAACTCAGGAATGTCCCTTTAATAATGGCGCACCAAGGAAGACAACTATCATTCTGATTTATATCAGATCAGCTATTACCTGTAGAGGTATTTCAATCAGAAAAGACAACCCTCAGCGATTAAGTTTGTTAAAGTGTGGTTTGTTTAACGACATCACTAGAGCACATTGATTTATTAATCATCGGCTATTGGATGTCAATAGTTTGTTAATTTTGACATATAGTCTTAATGAGGAAACCCGCTAAATTGTTTCATTAGAAGCAAAGGATGTTTTATATCCACCATTTCACGGACAGGACAGCACATGCAATGTCCTTTGATATACATAACGTAGCCTTCATCTTTGACATAACCCTAACCCTAACCCTTCATCTCTGACAAAACCCTAACCCTAACCCTTCATCTCTGACAAATATATGTATTAGCTGGAACGAGAAATAGCCGAATGGGACCACCAAGGGGGATCAATCCTAAGCTGACCGCACATCAAGCGAGCGCTTTACCACTGGGCTACGTTCAACCCTCTTGTAGATGCCCACCTTGCCACTAAAGTAGCGGGTTTCCTCTCAAAGACTACAATTCAAAATTACCAACAGCCGATGATTAAAAATTCAATGTGCTCTAGTGGCGTTGTGAAACAAAACAAACTTATTCCCATCTACGATCATTACATAATGCTATTATAGTATTCAGGGTTTTTAACGACACCTCTAGAGCACATTAATTAATTAATCATAGGCTATTGGATGTCAAATATATGATAATTCTGACACATAGTCATCAGAGAAAACCCGCTACATTTTTCCTAATGCAGCAAGGAATATTTTATATGCACTTTGCAACAGACAGGAAAACACATACCACGGTCTGTGTCCAGTTGTGATGCAATGGTTGCAACGAGAATAAAATAATTAGCTGAATGGATCCACCGAGGTGGTTCGATCCTGTGACGCAGGCACCTGAAGCGAGAACTCAACCGACTGAGCTAAATCCCGCCCCAATATAGTAATTAGAAGGACATTAATAATAAAATAACAATAATAATAATAATAATAATAATAATAATGTTATTTGTACTTGACATCAGGACCCCGTTTTACGAAGCGATTTTAGTGCTAAGTTCACCTTAAATGCATAGCAACCTTATGCACTTAAGTTGATCTTAGCGCTAAGATCGCTTCGTAAAACGAGGCCCAGAGTATTATTGCAACAATACTTACAGGATGTGTTTAATACAAGGTTGGCAGCATTTATTTCCAATGTGTACGAACTATCACTGCTGCATCCTGCGTCTGACATGCAAGTTATATATTTCCTGTATGCGCTATAAAAAAGAAGAAAAAGAAAGACACATTTTGTTAGTAAAAATAAAGGGACATACTCTAGTTTTTAAACACTAAGGCATATGTTTTACTATTAGAGCCGTTTTTGATAACTGATATTATACTTAGATTTTATTGTTTAATTTATCCATTTCCGTACATTCGAAGTGTTGTTATCATCCTAGTGCTTTTAATATCACACAATGCATTTGACATATTTTAAAAATGCATTTGTGTCTGAAAAGTAACAGTTATTGAGTTGAGTTATAGTCTATTTTCAGAGGGTATTTCACCATTTCAAAGTCACAGACTCATATTTTACTCAGTTGTAACTTTATCCAAATGTGTTACAGGTTTGTAAATTAATTAAACTTAGTGTTAATTTTCACCAGTTAAAACTAGTAATATAACATATCTCTTTGAGGTTATATGCCACCATTAATTACTCCATGCAGTCAAATACAATTTCTAGTTCAGATTATATTCTGTAAAACATACAACACTATCAAGAGGAAGGAAGGAAATGTTTTATTTAACGACCCACTCGTAAACACTAAGACAAAGTTTTGACTATTAGAGGCGTTTTTTGATAACTGAAATCATACTTTACTTAAATGTTTTGGTTTAGATTATCAATTTTCGTGCATTCGAAGTGTTTTTGGTCATCATGGTGGTTTTAATATCACAAAATGCATTTCTCATATTTTTAGAAAGGCACGTGCGTCTGAGAAGTAACAGTTATGTAGTCGTGTTTTATTCTATTTCGAGGGTATTTCACCATTTCAAAGTCAAAGACTCATGTTTCACTCAATTGTAACTTTATCAAAATGTGTTACAGGTTTGTAAATTAAACTAAACTTAATGTTAATTTTCATGAACTGAAACTACGGTATGTCCCTTTAAGGACCAGACAGATATTGAAGGAGGAAACCCACTGTCGCCACTTCATGGGCTACTAGTTTCCATTAGCAGCAAAGGATATTTTATATGCACCATCCCATAGACAGGATAGCACATACCATGGCCTTTGCTGTACCGGTCGTGGTGCACTGGCTGGAGCGAGAAATAGACCTAATCCACAATAGTCCATATACATTTTACTATATCTACAATTTTGGAATACATGTAGATATATAAAGCCATAGTTTTGTGTGGCAACATATCTGTGTAACATACTCTAATACATTCGAACGAGCATAGCCCAGTGGTACAGTGCCCGCCTGATGTGCGGTCGGTCTAGGATCGATCCCCGTCAGCTAACCACTGGGGGTTTTCTCGACATAACCATATGTCCGACGCCGATATAACCGTAATTATAATGTGTTGAATGCGTCGTTAAAAAAAAAGAAGAAACAAAAACAAAAACAAACATTCGAATGCGTCAGTTTTGAAATATAATTTGATTTGTTTTTCAACTTACACTGACCTGGTTATAAGATATAAAGTTTGTTTTGTTTAACAACACTATTAAAGCACACATCGACTATTGGATGTCAAACATTTGTTAGTTCTGACATATAGTCTTAGAAAGGAAACTTGCTACATTTTCTATTCGTAGCAAGGGGTCTTTTATATGTACCATATACAGACAAGATAGCACATTCCACGGCCTTTGATATATCAGTCATGGTGCAGTGGACCATTGACGTTGATTGATGTTAGACCGACCGCTTATATATGTATTTTAATGAAAATAAATCAATATCCAGCTTACGTTGTCTGACGTTTTCTGCCATTGCTTACGTCATTGTGTAATGTTGTTTTTCGTATTTATTTACTTTATAGGACAACTATTTTGCATAACATAACTTTATGTTTATACCATGGCAGAGTAAGGTTAAGCTATCAACATATATTTCACACCAAAACCGCTAGGTATTTTACGCTAAAAACAAAAGTACGAAAACGTATAAGTGTCAAAATGATTCCGATATTAAATTAGTTGTTTCATTTTTTTGTTATGTGTTCTGTTCTTCAAGAATATGGTATCCCACACTCATGGCTAGTATTTTATAACTAAACATAATTTTTAATGTTGAACATCACCAACATGACTGCTATCTAAACAAAATTGTCAAACACAATCTTTATGATATTAGGCGATCGACGAAAACACCAATCTACTAAAAACAATTAATGATACATTGGTCTTATTACAGGTCTAAACGATAAAAGCAACATTTATTGCAATAATAAAAATGTTACATTGTTATCTTGATGTATTTTGATATTCGTATTTTAAAACTAAATATTTGATTAAAACACCAGCACTCAACTAATAAAGATGTGATTGACACTGGGAGCATACAAATGCATTTTTATGTAGTATGTTGCCTCTGATTTATGCTGAAATAGAAAACCTCAACTATGATGACCCAACTAGAAATGTGGATGTATTGTGGAAGATGTTATGGCCTCACCGATCCCCAAGGCCGGGATGGTCAATTACACAAGGCTCTTATCCAGGACACTCATCCATCACGTACTTGCCTATGGTAGAAATAACGACATGACCTGTATTTACTCAACACTAAACTTTGTTTGCATTGAGGTCAGACGTCGTAAGTTGCAGCTTATCATCACTTTTGATAGGCCATTATGGCGGAAGGCTCAGATAATTATCGCCAAAGAGCGATCTCTACACCATTGTACTTCACCTAGGTGGATGTCATACACAAATGAGTTTTCTCTAAGTCAATAAATGTCCAACAACATCAGGTGCAGCACGATACCGCAATACCATACTGTGGATAGGAACAGCTATCATGCTAGACCCAGACGATAGGGGTTGGGTACACATTCAGGGTAAGCTGGAGCCTTGAACAACTGATCTTTCACCAGCACCAGTGATAAGATGCAACTGTAAAGATACTGTGACACTAAAAGGTGTACCTGTAAGAAGCATGACATAAAATATTCTTCTGGCTGTGGAGAGTATAAAGGTGTCAGCTGCACAAATGCATCAAGACTGTCTGATGACCATGCTGACTATGTCAACGATGACATGTAACTTGGTATGGTATACTGAATGTGTGATTGATATTATTTTAACTATGAATAACTATGAATAGCATAATGAACAATCATGATCATTATCATATTACAGGCTTTGGGTATACAAAATATGTTTTCAGCGGGAATTAGTCATTGGCTATTGGGTATCAAACTATGCTAAAATTAATGAACAGATGTTTAATGACACCTCAGCACCAACATTACATCGGCTATTGTATGTCTAACTATGGTAAAATGCATAAATGTTTAACGACATCCCAGCACCAAAACTACATCGGCTATTGGGTATCAAACTATGCTAAAATTAATTAATAGATGTTTAATGACACCTCAACACCAACATTACACCGGCTATTGTATGTCTAACCATGGTAAAATAAATGACTGTATAACGACATCCCAGCACCAAAATTAGATCGTCTATTGGGTATCAAACTATGCTAAAATGAATGAATAGATGTTTAATGACTCCCCAACACCAAAATTACATCGGCTATTGTATGTCTAACCATAGTAAAATGCATAAATGTTTAACGACATCCCAACACCAAAATTACATCAGCTATTGGGTATCAAACTATGGTAAAATGAATGAATGGATGTTTAATGATATCCCAGCACCAGCATTACATCGGCTATTGGGTGTCAAATTATGGTAAAATTAATGAATGAATGTTTAACAACACCCCAGCACCAAAATTACATCGGCTATTGAGTGTAACACTATGGTAAAATTAATGAATTAATGTTTAATGACACCCCAGCACAAAAATTGCATCGTTATTGTGTGTCAAACTATGGTAAAATAAATGAATGAATGTTTAGTGACACCCCAGCACAAATATTACATCGCTATTGTGTGTCAAACTATTGTAAAATAAAGGAAGGAATGTTTAATGACACCCCAGCACGACACATGCATCGGCTATTGGGTCCTATATTGTTAGCATACTTACTGGTGATGGTCAGTGAAAATGGTACATGGCGAACTACTTACCTACATATTTTCGCTTGATCAAGCCCAGCGGCTACCAACTCCGACGACATAGTGGTAGTGCACGTCCCCGCAGCCGCCGTGTCACATTGGCCTACACAGTTGTCCGAAGCAAGCAAACCTACAGAACATAATTGAACAGTATTCATTCCGATGACCAGGGGCCGGTATGCGGACCATAGGTAGCCCTCATTTCATTTAATTTTATGTTCGTGTTTATATCCAATTAACGTTCAAATACGCTCTCCTGGGAACACACACACACCTCAGCTATCTGGGCTGTTTGTCCAACACAGTGGGTTAGTTGTTAGTAGTTGGTGGTTAGTGGTTAGTGAGGAAGATCTGGAAGAGGGTGTAATGGTCTTACACCTGCTCATAAGGTCCTATCAGTCTTAAGTCCGATGGCTTATCCACGACACCACCGAGGCCGGTACCCCTCAAACAACAGAGCCGATGACGTTATGGTTACTGTAGATCTTGAAATTAACGCGTCCCTAAATTAATGCGAGTGACGGTGGGCAGACTAAACGCGACATGAAATTAATGTGAGTGGCCTCCATTTGAAATATTACTTTACTAGCAACACACGCCCGTGTAGTTTTTTGTTCAATCCAAGTTACAATTGTCTTCAGTGTGATCAACTTACTAATATATCTGTGTACACATCAGTTAACCTCTTTAGTCCTTAGTGTTTTGATGAGATCGACTCCTTATTTTGCAGCGTTCATTTACGTAACGGGTATTGATGTAGACATATTTTAAAGTCATAACAAAAGAACTTGAACAGTTAAATCACAGAAACGGTCGACCTCAGGATTAGCGTACTAAAACTCATTCACACGCGATGTATAGTGTCGGCTTTTGATGGGATAGCCAAAGACCCTGCAATCATCACACATGGCTGGCATCTTGTTAGATTACTGCACAATTAGGATGTCTCGTCTACAATGAATTGTGCTCCAGTTGTTCTATAAATGTATTTGCATTTTAATCTTTGTTTTAAAAGAGAGTGACAAAAAGCTTGCTGGACTAGTCAACAATTACTCAAACTTGCGTACAATGAGTTTATTTC
Source organism: Dracogyra subfuscus (assembly GCA_016106625.1). Lineage (NCBI taxonomy): Eukaryota > Metazoa > Mollusca > Gastropoda > Neomphalida > Peltospiridae > Dracogyra > Dracogyra subfuscus. Next base: position 5,086 of record JAECMU010210297.1, on the reverse strand, counting down.
CAGTTGTATTATATGTTAGAATTTTAATCTTTGTTTGTTTTGTTTTAATAACGTGGGACACATAGATAAAACAAAGAAATAAATGCGTCATGTTATTAATGCGAATAACACGAGCTCGCAGTTTTCGCATTAATATTATGATCGCATTAATTTCAGGATCTACAGTATGTTATAAAATAAAATAGTAAATAAATGTTGGACACTTAGAGATGAAAATTACCAAGTCGATTTATGACAAAAAATCCCACGAAATCGTCAAAATCCACTTACCAAAAGGTTAAAGTTTCTTTTGTTAAACGACACCACTAGTGTACACTGATTTTGTAATTTTGACATATAGTCTTAGAGAGGAAATCCGCCACATTTTCCCGTTTAAGTAGCGAGGGATTTTTAATGCAACATCCCTTAGACAGGATAGCACATACCATGGCCATTGATATACCAGTCGTGTTGTATTGGCTGGAATGAGAAACAGCCCAATGAGTCCGCCGTCGGGAATCGATCCCACACCGACCGCGCACAGGCGAGCGCTTTACCACTAGGCTACATCACTTACCAAAAGTATCCATGGTATATGGATGCACAATTGGTCATTACTATTGTAGAATTTACATACCACCAGCTATTTAATATAGTATAAATCAAAGTTGGATTACAAGCTTCAGGTTGCATGGTACCAAAGAAAAGAGTTCCGTGTCAAAGTTCAAGCTGTACGGAGTAACAATGGCCGTGTCTGTGATTGGTAGTAATATGTGACATTGATTGTTGTGTAAATACTATTAATAGTAGTACTATTCATTGGCAATAAATAAATGCACTTTTATTTGCATGGTGCCTCCACAAATGGAAGTTCAGTTTTTAGCTAAAATGACGTTTGCTAATTAAAAACAAAACATCAATTAAATCTCATAAATCGTATGTGACCCAGCATTTTCTCGGTCATATAGTTAAGGACCACACAGATATTGAGGGAGGAAACCCGCTGTCGCCACTTCATGGGCTAAGCTTTTTAGATTAGCAGCAAGGTATATGTTTATGCACTATCCCATAGACAGGATAACACATACCACGAACTATGGTGTACCAATCGTGGTGCACTGGCTGGAGCAAGAAATAGCCCAATGAGGATCAATCCCAACCCGATCCGTGTTGAAAGAAGTATAACTATTTATTATATACACAGCAGTGAAATACATAGATCTATGGAAACCATAAAAGTCATATCCGGTGAAAAGTCATATTTTCACTGTATTTAAGCTACAGTGAAAATACAGAAGTCGTATTTACATTTTTTGTAAAAGTGCATGATTAAATTATCTCCTTTTGTCTCGGTTTTTTGTATTTAAATTTGATGATTACCAATGCATCTAATCGTATTTGAAAAATAAAAATAAATTGTAATTTAAACAACTGTACCTATAAATAAAGGGATACGAAATGCAATAACGATAAAATACATGTATCTAAAATGAATTGAATACGAAGCTAAATAATGATTACAAAATGTAGTGTCATCGAGTGTAAGGGTAAGAATTTAGCGGCGTTCGGCTCGTTTTGTTTTTATGTGGGAGTTTTTAGAGGATCGCTTTGTCAGGTATGTTTGCAGCGCAGCATTGTTAAATTAGGAGATAACCATATGGAGTTTTTAGATTTGCGGGTGTTATTGTTTATTTGATCCCGCAAATGTCATTTTTGACCGAAGGCGTTAACCTGAGGTCAAAAATGAAACATTTGCGGGCATCAAATAGACAATAACACCCGCAAATCTAAAAACTCCATATGGTTATGTCCATTGTAAACTGAATAGTTTTTTCTAAAGAACTACCTGTATATTTGGCATTTATTGAAAAAAATACCTCGCTACAATCTAACTGTAGACCCTTGAATCGTCAACTTCGCCTGTTCCAACTGCTAATGACGTCACCTTTAATGACGTCATTACCTTTCCGGGTGTTATTGTTTATTTCATCCCGTAAAAATAATGTAATTAACCAATCACAATACAGAACGCACTCGCCGTCAGTTTACAATAAATGTTAATAAAGATACATTTTAATCAAATTTCTTTTTTAAAAGTCTATGGTGAAGTAAATTTTCTGAAAAAGTTCCATAGGAAGAAATATATCATGACTTTACGTGTTTTCGATAGGATAAGCGAAAGATATTACCAGAAAGCGAAAAATATTGTCAAAAATGAGGAAATATGTATATAATAAATAGACCATTTCATGGTATTTTTCCGAATACGATTTATATGTCAACTCGTGATGTGTGAAAACCATATTTTCACGAATTGCGAATCGTATTGGAAAACCCATGAAATAGCCTGTATGTAGTTCAGAGTTATACTATTATTTTGTATTTCATGCCTTTTATAAGTGACCTCCTCTAAACCTTACCCAGCGAGCAGCATAGCCCAGTGGTACAGTGCCCGCCTGATGCGCGGTCGGTCTAGGATCGATCCCCGTCAGCTAATTACTGGGGTTTTTTCTCCACATAACCATATGTCCGACGTCGATATA
>JAECMU010210222.1:0-11182 GCA_016106625.1 Dracogyra subfuscus | reverse complement strand
CAATTACATGTATTTATAATGGGGGTACATTTATACTATCATTGGCCATTCCTAAGGTTTTTTATGTGAATTAATTGATATAGTTGTTATTCTAATGTCTTATCAATAATATCTTACCACATCTGATTTAGTGAAGCAAGTGATGATTTCAATGTCAGATACTCAAAGATTTAGTGAAGCAAGTGATGATTTCAATGTCAAATACTCAAAGATTTAGTGAAGCAAGTGATAATTCCAATGTTAGGTACTAAAACATTTAGTGAAGCAAGTGATGATTTCAATGTCAGATACTCAGATATGTAGTCGCTACAAAGAGATTAGAACTACCACGCACAAACTAGTTTACTAATTTAAAACAAGTATAGGACAGATCTAAATATAAATATAGATGTAATGACGTGAATCACTGTAAAATAGACACTGCAACAGCCAGAAATGCAAACACAAAATCTCTTTGTATTTTCAGGGAGCGATAAATATTATTGTAATGCCAGTTCATCTATCCCTGGTTTCTAGCCAAGACAGAGTGGTTATAGTCTTAACCACGCCATCTACAATGCTAATACCGTTATTATGCCTATGACCATACTGTGGCTACCTTTATCACCATACTGGCTCTCCCTTGTCTGCATATCGTCCTAGTGCTAAATATGTGAATTACAATTACCGTTGGGACAAAATACAGTACTGTTACACAAGAAACAGATGAACAATTTTGTATTAATTGAATAAAGAAAAATTGTGCAAATGTTTGCTATCATCAAAATACACTAAAACAAAAGAAAACTTCATTTATACCATCGACTTTTTTTCATTAGTAAGGGATCTTTATATGCACCATCCCACAGACAGCATAGTACATACCACGACTGTTTATATACCAGTCGTGGTGCACTGGCTAGAATGAGAAATGGCCATATTGGCCCACCAACGGGGATCGATCCTATACCGACCGCGCATCATTCGAAGGCTTTACCACTGGACTACGTCTCGCCCTCATAAATGTTCCAAGTCATGAAAGAAAGAAATAATTTTATTTAACGACGCACTGAGCACATTTTATTTACGGTTATATGGCGTCAGACATATGGTTACGGACCAGAATTTTTTTGAGAGGAAACCCGCTGTCGCCACTTCATTGTCTACTCTTTCCGATTAGCAGCAAGTGATCTTTTATTTGCGCTTCCCACAGACAGGATAGCACAAACCATGGCCTTTGTTGAACCAGTTATGGATCACTGGTCGGTGCAGGTGGTTTTACACCTACCCATTGAGCCTTGCGAAGCACTCACTCAGGGTTTGGAGTCGGTATCTGGATTACAAAACCCATGCCTCGGACTTCTGGTATGGCTGCGTAACGTGTGTTCGAGTGGCGCGCGTTTTCAATCCAGTAGTCTCATGTCAATAATGCCTAAAAACCTTTCTAAAAAGAAAGGCACAAGTCAGAAAGATACCGCGGCACAGATGGAACAAGTTATTACGCCGTTTTTGGCAGGTGAGAGGTCAAGCTCGGGGGATTTGCCAACGTCTGTTGGGGAGCCGGAAGGCGGGAAGCCATCTTTACGTTCGTGTACACCTATGCCCGACAACTGGATTGGCGTTTTAAAGGATAGTCAAAAGGATCTGGCCGATAAAATTTGTACAAAGATTGTCGCGCTTCGGGAAGATATTAATCTCATCAGAACGCAAGTTATAAATTGCGAGTCGCACATTGAGGAAATTGAACATAAAATTGGCAACGAAAGGACGGAACTCAAAAAACAAATAAATGAGCTAAAAACAGAGGTTTTAACTACACAAATGTATTCAAGAAAGCGAAATCTTTTGTTCTATGGTCTTCCTCAGGAGGCAAATGAAAATACACTGAAACAGTTTTAAAGAAGTTTTTAGTTGAGGACCTTAAAATGTCGGTGGAAAAGGCGAATAACATTTTGTTGGTCAATGTTCATCGTCTTCCGAGACGAGATGCAGAGATACACGGTCCGGTTCCAGTAATTGCAAAATTTGTAAAACCCCCAGATAAAGAGCTAGTATTACAGTTAGCGAAATATAATTCTTACAAGCTGAGGGAAACGAAAAGAAGTGTGCGGACCGATCTTCCTACATAGTTACACATACTTAAGAGGTCGACTTTCTAACAGGGCGTATCAGCTACGAAAAGAAAAGAAGATACAAACGCGTATTATTGAGAGGGGTATATCGGTCATTCTCCAGTACCGCCTCAGTAGCGAGAAGGCCTGGAAAACACTAGGTATCGAAGAAGAACCTGCGGTATAACTTCTCTTTTATTAACAGTAAAAGTTAGCAGAAGGACAGCATAAATTGGCTTTTTACACTTTATTCAAGATTCACTGGTTGATTTTCAGTGACGTTCGCTTCGTTTCGTTTCTGTTTTATTTCTTTTATTATGTGATGATATGATTTTGCATTGTTGGAAGATGGGCTATAAATCTACTATGGGGTTTCAGTGTGGATATGACGTCATTCTTTAAGGTTGGTTAAGCCAATCATAATTTTAGTCCGTGTTTTAGGACGAATCACCTTGCACTAAATAGACTGGTCTCATTAACAGTCATCTTAAAACGTATCAAATAGTATAATGGTTTGTTTTAGTTTTTTTACTTTTCTTGTCTTCTGCCAAAACGAATCTCGTTTTTGACGTTTGTTGTGTCAGTTATACACGGACTCTATCTTCATTGGTTTTGTGATATTGTTTTTATATAGAACATTAGTAGCACACTGTTTGAACTACTCATAATATCAGCTTGCTTCAAAGTCAAGGAAAACATGTACTCTGTGGGTTATGAATGTATTAGTATGGCTGGGTTTGTAGGTCTTTTAGTATGGATGTGTGTATTTGTAAATTTGTACTTAATTTTGTTTTCCTTTTTCTTTTATTGAGGTATTTCCTCGGTCGCCTTTCAGTTATGACTGCACATATTCTTTTAAAAATGGATACATTTACAATATGTTGCATGAATTGTTGGGGTTTAACAGATAGCAGAAAAAGAAAAGATGTATTTAATTTTTTGAAAGGTAAAAAATATTCAATATATTTGTTACAGGATATGCATCTTATAGAAACATTCCAGCCCTTGGTGCGATCTGAGTGGGGGTTTGACTGTATTTTTAATTATCATAATAGTCAGTCAAGAGGTGTAGCTGTATTATTTAATAACAATTTTGAATATTTATAGTACATAACATTTTTAGAGATCGTAAAGGAAATTTATTAATTTTGGATATCACTATAAATGGAAAGAGAATTTCATTAGCCAATCTGTATGGTCCTAATTGTGATGATCCTGATTTTTATATAAATCTTTTAAAACTTTTAATAATGAGTTTTGTATTATTGCAGGAGATCGGAATTTAGTGATGGTCCAGATATAGATACATATAACTATCAACATATCAATAACCCACATGCTCGTAACTCTGTACTAGATATGATTGGTGATTTAGATCTTATAGATATTTGGAGAGAAAATAATACAGATATTTCTCAGTTTACATGGAAAAAAAATCCTTTGAAGAAGTCAAGTCTGGATTTTTTTTTGTTTTCTGTTATCCAATTTAACACAAATTCAACCGGGTTATAGAACAGACCATTCTTTGGTAACTTTAACATGATCTTTTATGCAATCAGAAACACGTTTTTCTTATTGGAAGTTCAATAACTCGTTGCTTAGAGACAAGTCATATGTTGAAACTATTAAGAGACTTATTATTGATATTAACCAGCAATATGCTTTACCAATATATAACTTAGATTCAATAAGTGAAATATCTAATGAAGAAATCTCATTTGTGATAAATGATCAGTTATTTTTTGAAACTCTGTTAATGGAAATTTGTGGTAAAACTATATCCTTTGCATCATTTAAGAAAATAAAGAATGCTGAAATGGAAAAGAAGTTATTGGAAGTTATAGCAAAACTTGAAAAAGATGTAAATAATCTTGAAAAAAAATTTGAAACTTTATTGGAGAAAATAAAAAGTTTTGAAAATCTGAGAAGTCATAAAATGGAAGGATTTTATATTCGGTCCAGTTCGCGTTGGATAGATGAAGGAGAGAAAATTACTCATTATTTTTGTAATCTTGAAAACCGTAACTACTTCAGAAGCAAAACCATGACTAGTGTAGAAACAGCTGATGGGTCCTTAATCACAGATGCCGATGGTATTATTTTAGAAACGAAAATATTTCATGACAATTTATATATGTCCAAAAAAAGTAGCCTTTCTAATATTGAGCTGTCATCCATATTGTCGAAGGATGATTTAACAGTTTTAACATCTGAAGAATCAACTCGATTGGAAGGACTAATTTCTTACACAGAACTGACTAAAGCTATTAAAAAATGAAAAATAATAAGTCACCTGGTAGTGATGGTTTTTCTGTTGACTTTTTAAAGTTCTTTTTGAAAGATTTAGGTCACTTTATTGTTCGATCTGTTAATCTTGGATTTTTAAGTGGAGATCTCTCCACTACTCAGAAACAAGGAATTATAACATGTATTCCTAAAGGAGATAAATCCAAACAATATTTACACAATTGGCGTACTATTTCTTTGCTAAATGTTGTTTATAAACTTGCTTCTTCTTGTATTGCTGAATGGTTGAAAGACGTTTTACCAAAATTAATTCATGAAGATCAAACAGGTTTCATGGCCAAACGATATATAGGCGACAATATTCGTTATGACATTTTACTCTATACTGAAGCTGAACATATCCCAGGAATGCACTTTCTGATTGACTTTGAAAAGGCATTTGATTCTGTTGAATGGTCTTTCATTGAAAAAACTCTTAATCTTTTTGGTTTTGGTGAATCTTTTAAACATTGGATTTTTACATTTTATAAAAATATAATCTCTTGTGTAGTAGTTAATGGGAAACGATCAGAATTTTTTGAGATTCAGAGAGGTTGCAGGCAGGGCGATCCTCTCTCACCATATATTTTTTGTACTGTTCGCTGAAGTGCTTGCAGGCCTCATTAGCAAAAACAAACAAATAAAGGGCATAAAAATAGGTGATAAAGAATACCTTCTTAGTCAATATGCAGATGATACCGAATTTTTATTAGATGGAAGTAAGAAGTCATTTGAAGAAACTGTAAACATTCTTGATTTATTTGCTAATATTTCTGGTCTGAAAATCAATTATAGCAAGTCACAAGTTGTATGGATAGGATCTAAGTAGTATGTGTCGATACATGTCTCACTTAAGGTTAGAATGGAATCCAAAAATATTTAAAATATTGGGCATAATGTTTAGTACAGATATCTCAAATATAGTTAACTTAAATTTTAAAGGAAAACGTTTTGAAATAAAAAAAATAAAAAAATTATGAACAGTTGGATAAAACGGATTATTACCCCACTTGGTAGAATTGCAATAATCAAATCGTTATTACTTTTTTCTTACACTTCCAAACCCCCCAGGTAATTTTGTATGGAGTAGAAAACCTGATATAATTAACAGAGACAGTCTTTGTAAATCGGTCCAACACGGAGGTCTTAGTATGATAAATATATTTAATTATGTGAAATCTTTGAAAATCACATGGATACGTAAGCTCTTTGATCAAGAATCAAATATATTATTAACTAATTACCCGAAACTGGAGAATTTAGCTGTTTTTGGTAATGATTATCCTAACATTATAGTTGAGAATACATCAAATTATTTCTGGAAAAATTGTTTAACTGCTTACAGTAGTTTTGTGGGAAAAAATTGCAGTGACTGAATTTAAAGACTACCTTTCTGAACCAATTTTCTTTAATAGTAATATAAAAATTGGCTTTAAATCTTTTGTAAAGTATAGTTGGCTAAGAAAGGGTATATCGCAAATTTGTGATTTGTATGATGAAAATGGGAGAATTTCTCTCTCTGGCTGATTTTAAAGAGGTACATGATATTAATGTCTCTTTTATGGACTATTTAGGAGTGGTTAATTCTTGTAAACAATATCTTAGGAAACTGAATTTTAAGACTGATTATACTAATATATCTTTAGATGACAATCCTCTTTTGCGTAAACTACTGTATGTCAAGAAAGGCTCAAAACTGTATTATTTTTATTTTTTTGGAATCATCTGGGATTAATAATAAAGCCAAATCAAAATGCGAAATTCAATTTGGATGAGAACTTAATTGGTCTGGCATTTTTATAAAACCATTTAAAACAACTTTGGAAACAAAACTCAGATGGTTTCAATATCGAATATTAAATAGAATATTAACAACCAATACCTTTTTGTATAGAATAAACTTAAGAAATGATGATAAATGTACTTTTTACTCTGGGCAAAAAGAAACCTTATTACACCTTTTTGGGAGTGTAGATTTGTTTCCAAATTTTGGTCTGATTTCATGCATTGGATTACGGCTAGTTGTACACATGTGAATAATATGAGTCTTTCTGGAGAAATGGTAATTCTTGGAATAAAAAAACACATAACAACAGATGCTGGATTTGATTTTTTATTACTCTTTGCCAAATTTCACATTTACAAATGCAAAGTCCAAAAATCAAATCTCAACTTTAAACATTTCCAAAAGGAAGTTCAACATAGATATAAAATTGAATATTCAATCTACCTGGGAAGAAATTTGCATCAGTTTAATAAAAAGTGGGTGTTGTATCAACCACTCTTTGATAAAATGTCCAATTAAATATCTTTGTGGCTTTGCTCCCAGCAGTTCATACCTGTTTTAAGATTATTACAGGTTGTTTTTTGATGGCATTACTTTTTCTGTGACTGGGAAGCTGAGTGAATATACTAGTATGAATGATGTGTGTGTGTATCAATTAAATTAGGCCAGTGTTTGGAGTCGGGTACCTACCAGCCTGTTGACCAATGACCTAACCACGACGCCACCGAGGCCGGTGTTTCAAGTTATGTGGCTACTGGATTGATGCAACGTGACTGATGTTCGATAATGCATTGCACTTACGTCGTTGCTTAGCAATTTCCAGCAACCATCCCCGATTAGGCCAACCACCTGATGTATCAGTTATTTAAAATGTAGACTTAAACTTTCTTTTTGTCATTCCCATGCATCTTTTGTAAAAGCATTTTTGCTACCTCATTCTCACCTTCGCCGCAGTACATCATAGTGTGTGTGTGTGTGTGTGTGCGTGTATATATATATGTGTGTGTGTGTGTGTGTGTGTGTGTGTGTGTGCATTTGGGGGGCAGTGGGATGGACCTCACAAGTTTCAAAACTGTTCCCCCCTCCCCTCCCCCATCCAGCTGAAAGACATTAATATACAACTCCCACCTCATTCAAGTCAATATATTTCGATGCCTATTGATTAGCATACATAAAATCTAATATACAAATCAAAGACAATGGACATTTAAATTATAAACAACTCGCAATATACAAACAATAAGTTACAGTGAGAGTTGAATATGTATATCTATTTGCCCCCAGACATTACGTCTTCACTTCACAACTGAAATCACCCAAATTAAAGGACCTTATTTCTCTAAAAATGGATAATAAATAAAAATTACATTAATTGTTGGAAACCAAATCTAGCTATCGCATAACTTTAACTGAACCATGATGGAGTGAAATCCTTGTCAACCCTCTCAACAATGTTAGGTTTTGAATTATGGACCATTGCCACAGTTCAATTAGTTTTACAAAATATCATTAATAAATGGAGTATCCTTCGTTCATAAAGGAATAATCATTGAAACATTGCATTGTATTTAAATACAAAAATGAAGAATAATACAAATGATGTTTTTTATATTTAAATACGTTGGCTGTGTTTGGTACATAGCATTATCAGTTGAATATGAAAGTCTGACATTTCACTCGGCTCACGATACTAGTATATGAGAAAGCCCATATAGAATTTGCCATTATTACCGTGTATACACTGTACATAGGTCATTGCCAGTTCTAAGTGAGAGAAAAACAAAACACCAAAGCACAGCTTGTTTGTTTTCTGGTGCTAATTTATATTTCAAAGGAGTGTGCGGTTACTTGACAATACAGTTATTTCGACTGAAAGCCGTATGGAATGTTAAATCTTTCAATACAACAAAATCTATCAGGTTTTCTCTTCATCAGTTGCACAATATATGACAATGTTCATTTACTAAAGCATTATTTTTGGATAAACACTATTTATTTGCCAAAACAACATACTGGGATTGGTGAACAGGCTTAGCTTATATTAAGACCTCTCCCTACAATTTACATGCGAATACATATTTAGATACCACAGCCTATAGTAGATTTAAAGAAAAGAGGGAACAGAGTGAAAGGTGTAGGTATAGTAAATAGAAAACCAGATAATTTTCTTTGGATTGTGGGATTTCTAGCCAAATATTTTGTTTAATGTAAACTTTAGCAGAAATGTTTATCTATTTTAAAGTCACTGGGTATTTTTCTCGACATAACCATATGTCCGACGCCGATATAACCGTCATTGTAATGTGTTGAGTGCGTCGTTAAACAAACAAACAAAACTATTTTAAAGTAGTTTTAATTAAAACAAAACAAAAACATTTTCTTTTTCATTAAATTCTGAATTTTCCAATAGGATCTTCTTATAATTTAGATGTAAATATTTTGACATGAAATTGTTTCTTTGTTCATCACTTAGATCTTGTTCTATAAGAGTTGTACTACTGATTGATTTGGTATACTTTGTTGGTTCTGAATTATTTAGTGTAGATTGTTTAATAAAAAAAAGTGATCAAAAGTATTTGCCATTCCTTTTGGTGTGGAAATAATGTTGTTGTCAACAACTAGTGGCGGATTAGTAGAGCTAATGATACCTCGATTTTTTAAATGTTTGTTGACTATTTTCCACCATGCTTTATTACCAAAAGTATTAAGGTTATTGATCTTATCATATAACTTATTGTCACATTCTATTTTAGCTTTACGTATTTCTGATATTACTTCATTACGTTTCCTCCTAAACAGTTCCCAATCGATTGGTCTATTATGTTGTTTCGCTTGCTGGTGAATCCTCTTCCTTTCCCTTCACAAGTCGACGGATATGACCATTCATAAATGGTTTATCACTAGGACGAATAGTAACAATGGAGAATGAATAACGAAGGAGAATCTAAAAGTAATTTGTTAAAATGTTTACTGATTGTATTTACACAGTTGGACTGTAAAAGGTTACTCCACTCATATTTTAAGATAATTATTTTTCAATTTGATAACATCTTTTTGGGAGTAATCGTAAACAGTTCTTTTTTTAATGCTTGTCTCTTTAAAGTATTAGTTTTTGGACCAGTCGGAACATTGACTGGGGCATGATCACTGCAAAAAGGAATTAAAACTTCACTTGATCTTACAAACGGGACATGACACAAAACTCAAGTCCAGTGTTTTTTGGCTATTAGTAGTAATTCTAGTTCGCGTATTTATCAATTGAGAGAGCTGGAATTGATTACATAATCTCTCAGTTTTGGGATGTGGTTTACCAAGAGCATTGTCATTGAAGTCTCCCACAATTATTTCTTTATTAATCTGTTGATCCATACCAGAATTGAACAAGTCTTCAATCAAATCTCAATAGGTTGCAGTTTTATCAGGAGCTCGATAGAAGGTACCTCCTAAGTATTTGCAATTATTACAATTCAACTCAATCCAGAGAGCCTCCAGACCTGCTATATTTAGATATTGTCTAAGTTTAACTAAAATATGGTGTTTAACATATACGGCAACACCGCCCCAGTTGTTAACAACACTATCATTCCTGCATGGTTCCTTAAAAACACGAATTGGTATCGTTTCATTTGGAACTTCGGGTTTTAAATGTGTGTCTGAGATTGCAATCACGTCAAAGTTAATAAGTTCGTTTTCAGTTCAGTCTAACTTTGTTCTTAGTCCGCAAACATTAATGTGAACAACAGATAAACAGGTAGAGTTGATAGGTCCTGTATTACTGTGAATATCGCCTGCTAATAACAATAGTAGTAGACATACAAATAATGAACAAATAATTCTTACTAGGGGCATGCTATAAATATAATACTTGTATTTGGCAGATACTATCCAGCTGTACTTCTTAAAATAGTAGGACCCCGAACTACTCCAATAAACTGATGGATCAATCAACATCGAAAATCCAAATTACATATAAAAGAGGAGTAGATGAGGTCATACCTGCTAATATTTTATACTTATAAATGACATCATTGATCAACCATGTAATTCTTAATGCAAAAATAGTACTACTTACCAAGGATAAGTTTGTAACACTGCTAACCCAATCAGTGAAAAAAGAAAAGATGAGACAGGTGATAGACATTAAACAGGATAATACAAGACAACACTAGTTTAAATTGACCGACACTGAGAAAAAAGAAAGAATTGCAGGCATGACACATTGGTTACGCCAGTCTATAGTAAGATTAAGTCAAAAGAAAAAAACCCACCAAACAAACAAAAACACCCACATCAACTACTACACATTTTCACAACCACAATATTGAAAGTATATTTTTATGGTAGTTACATATTGAGAGCTAAGTCAAAAATAGATAATTTATATAAATATTCATTTACAGCTCGATTGTAGAAGCACGCCCACATATAAATATGTTAGTACCTGGCTATTTAAAAAATGGAGCTCACATGTACATGAAGCTTAATATACGCGTGCGCACAACTTGCAGTCTCCAATAGCGAAAACAAACTACCGGTACTACACACATGTTTACAGCCACATTATTCAATGTGTCTTTTATGATAGTTATGTTCAAGAGAACAGACAAAAACGGTAAGTCACCGACTATAACAGTCAGTAGGAAAGGTGCTGCAACACAGATGTAATACATAATATACATATTCAGATACGTTTTTAGCCCATCTGTAGTACTAGTAGCATACGTGTTCTGATCCACGTTCATCAGAGAATATCAATAATCTAATCAACCGAACGAGCCACAAAACATTAAAGCTGCATTGTCTGGTTTCAATCGTATACAGTCATGTTCTGTTCAGATACAAGCATAACTGCACCTTTAATTCACTCGCGAGTTGTCGTCATTAACGCATATCGTCATGTGCTTATTAGCCAGTTCCCCTGCGTGTGCATTAACCTCACCGTGGTGCAGGGGTGAAGATTCTTTTATAGAATGGCCAATAAATGCACAACTCCTCGTATGAGGCGCCTTGTTTGCCGTGA
>JAECMU010210173.1:0-10432 GCA_016106625.1 Dracogyra subfuscus | reverse complement strand
TTGCTGCCAATCGGAAAGAGTAGCCCATGAAGTGGCGACAGCGGGTTTCCTCTCAAAATCTGTTCGGTCCTTAACCATATGTCTGATGCCATATAACCGTAAATAAAATGTGTTGAGTGCGTCATTAAATAAAACATTTCTTTCTTTCTTTCTTTTAGATCCAAGTCCAAGTCCAAGTCCTAAAGGTTTTACGTACACGTTCAGAGCAAGCTGTTGTAGCGTACGCCTATCACAGTCACAGGGACCGGCCTTGGCCGGATCCCTCCGTCTGTGACAGGAAAGGTGTAGGGGAGGGTGAGGGGGGACCACCTGCGCTATCAGGTTCAAGGGAGAACCAGTAGCCCAATCAACTTGGTGGCAGGTGGGAGATATAGGTGCTATGGAATTTTGATACCCTAATGGGTAGGTCCGAAAGTAGTTAAGTGCGCAAGTTAACTGAAGGAATTTTGGCGCAATTTTGATGGTCGTTCTAAATTGAAACAGGGTTTGAGAGCTATATTTTCGATCATTAGTAGTCCGAATGAGCTCTTCTTTTAGATTAGCAGCAAGGGATCTTTTATATGCACCATCCCATAGACAAGATAGCACATACCACAGCCTTTGATGTACCAGTCGTGGTATACAGTGTCAACTTTTGTGCTACCTCTTTTTGGCAAGCATAAGTAGGAACATAGCCTGGATGAGTCTGATTAATATATGCTGTCCAGTAAATAAAACCTTTAGACTACTGGATTGATTTTTGACAAAAAACCATGTTGAGAGGGTACAAGTTCACATATATTCACTTAAATGTTTTATAAATACATAAAATAAAGCTCATATTTGGATTTGTAAGTATTATTTTCGTGGGTTTTTCAAGTTTTTTATATTTTAGATCAGTTCATGTGGATTAAAATTCGGCACAAAATCCGAAAACATTGCGTTTACTTACGGGCATTTGTGGCCAGCTGTCCAGTATTTATGTCCATTATTCCTGAAAACAGTAATAGAATATGTTTTAAAAAATGAACTACAATTCATATCCTAGTATTTGGTTATTTTCATTGTTGGTAAAACTATTTATTATCAAATTAGCTATTACAATCAGCTATCGATCACTGAAAATGACCGTGATATGCAGTTTGTTGTCGAGCGAAAATACTTAAAGTGCTGTTCCAGACCATATACTAAAATTTCAAATTCGACAGTTAAATGCCTTTATAATTCATTGCAATACTATTTTATACCGATTTGTAAATCAATAATTATAAAAATGCCCCATAAATGTATTAAAACATCACTCCCATAGAACACTGCCGGAAACGACCGAGTAAAATTCTCGCTAAAAACATTTGTCTGTAAATAGCTGTGACGTCATCAAGGGAACACGCATCACAGAAACCTACCACGAGATGACTTCCAGCGCAAGTAAAAGTGGGACAGACAGCGACCGCCAAGCTCAATTATCATGCCATTCTTTTTTCGATGATGAATAGTGTAGTAATGACGACTGGACTAATATTTGTGCAACACAACAAATAATGCCTTATCAATTTGAACCTGGAACATCTTCGACGAACCACCGGCCTGACAGATGACGTAGAAAATGGTCATGGAGACAGCTTACCACTAATTTACAACTTTTATTTTTGTTTTGCTCTTTAGCTTTTCATGCGACGTATTTTGCTACAAAATATGAACTAATACTTGTGATGTAGTAGAAAACACGATAAATAACAAGTCATAGATACCCGATATCTGTAATTTTAAGAAATAAACAAAAACGACTTTTAGGCCGTGTTATTTACAAAATAATAAAAAATACTTACTTGTCTGAACTTTATTGTTAATGAAAATGTTCTCGAACTGTAAAGAAAAACCTCACAAATGAACGAGATGCAAGCAAGAACAAATCGGATCTAGTTGATTGCACGAACGTGCATGAGGAAACAAAACTTGACCGGAGTTGGAAGCATAACGCAGTTTGGGACGTTGACGGAAAGACTTCCGAACATTCCATCATGTATGCT
Organism: Dracogyra subfuscus; assembly: GCA_016106625.1. Taxonomy (NCBI): domain Eukaryota; kingdom Metazoa; phylum Mollusca; class Gastropoda; order Neomphalida; family Peltospiridae; genus Dracogyra; species Dracogyra subfuscus. The sequence goes on along the minus strand of JAECMU010210173.1, from coordinate 8,423 downwards.
AATACATGTACTATCACTGACACTAACACTAAGCCTGAATGGATTGAATGCTGAAAGTCTTGCCGAAAAGTTGTTGGTACGGCATCTTTTTTTTTAAAGCCATACCGCATGGTATTCCCATATCTCCGTAAGCCGACAAGCCGGTTCGGACGAATCGAAACAAGTGTCGCTACGGTCTCCGGCATTTTCTTCTTGTGCAGTCGTTCACGTTGTTTTAATCAAATACACACATAGCTTTCTCACAACAACATTAGTAGGAAATACATGAAGACTAAATTTATTGGCTTTTGTATTGCTACAGCCGCCAACAAGACGCCGTTTAACCATAATGAACACACGAGACGCAATGAACAATGGCGCGGACTATTAAAAGGGGTTCCCATCGTGATGTCACGGATCAAATCTTACGGAAATTCCCGAAACGATTTTAGCTGGTTCTGTTATTCATGGGAATATTTTTAAATGTAAAATATACCGGTATATAATTTTGTATTTTATTTTATTTTATTTTTTCTAATCATATTAAATAATATGTTGATTGATTTAGCTCAATACATCATACATCTGGAACAGCACTTTAACAAAAACCCACTTTTGAACTGAAAAGTCCAAGTATTTTCCATTGAAAAAACCCAAAAGGAAGCATGCTGAAAAATAAACTGTTTCCTGTTAAAAAAGCAAAAAAATAAACATAATTTTGCACCTTAAAAGACAAGGTCTGATTTTGTACTAGATATTTATTGTCAAACTAAGAAGACCGTCGTCTTATATCTAAACAAAATATGGAGCTGCTTATTTTGTGCCTTTCCGATATCCTGTAAAACGGGTATTATTTGTGGCAGCAAATGTTCACGATATCAAAAATGCAGGCAGTTCGCGGTTTTTAATTTTTGCGGTGTCATGGTTTTTTTTCTTTTTCTTGTTTGTTTGTTTTTTAAATTACTAACACGTACACAACTATACTTTGGTACATAACATTAAATCGATATTAGAGTGGTCAACAGAGGTATACGTAATATTATCCCTTTCTGAGCTACTCCGGTAAGTCACAGTAAGTGCTGCATGTCCAGCGGCGACCACACTGTGTATACAATTAATGAAATTAATCCACGATGTTGTTCAATCAACTCTCCAGAAAGTATGAAATACTAGTAATCTTGTATTAATGTTTAAACACTGGTTGTTGAAAACATCTCACCTCTTCTGTTTTTGTCACTTGTCAATGACGTTTTTCCAGAAATTTACAACACCATTTGTGTCCCTTATTTTGATTGGCCAATTAAAAATGGCTCATTATACTAATTTCTAAATGTTTATTCACAGCTTAACAATACCTTTAAGAATGTCTGTTCCAAAAATCAACGACATTTATCATTCTTCACAAAAATAGCGTTATGACAGGTTCAGTTTTGTAGTGATTAAAAAAAAGCACGCACAAACCTGAAACTGTTGGTTTACGTGTTTAACGATCAACACAGGCTGCCAATGATGCCGTTGATAAATTAAACACTTCTACAAATCGTAAACAAAAACACAGTGAATATAGACTGTATGATGCAGAACAGTATGCCAAAATTGCTAAACTGTTTGTTTTGTGGGTGTTTTTTTTTGCTTCCAGTGGATTTTATTATTTATGTAAGTGTTATTTTCGCGGCTAAATTAAAAACGCGAAAATTACACATTCGCGAATAATACCCGTTTTACAGTATTGGAGACACTATATTCTTCATGAATGTTAATTTAATTAATGTCCTCATATTTTTTTGTCATATATTTTATTATATAATTAATACTACTGTTATATAATAATTCTTTATAATCTTTTTCAGTATATACCGATGAAAATCATTATTGATGTTCCAATTGAGTACAACAGAGTTGGTGGTGTGTATGTGGAATGGTCTTCTGATACAGCTTGTTACAGTTGGACTCAATTTTATTATTTTGGAGACAGTCTTTGGGTGAGCCCAGATTTTTTTTTCCCTTGCAACATTACTAACTTGACATACCGTTGTAAGGTAATAAAATTGAAAAAAGGATGGAGCTTGTTTAGAGATAATGAGGAAATTGTTGATCTGACCGTTAGGAATGTCACAAAGTTTAGACCAGTTATTCGTGACTTTTTTGTCAGAGATAATACTCAATGTATTGAGGCTGGATTGACACAGCATATTCATCATCTACTTAACACTGTTGATTCACTTTCCTTAAAGGATTTCATCATGCAGATTGATGAACTGTATCTGCTTACACAAACATACATTAATTGCTGTCATATTAAAAATCTGAATGTTAAGAAAGTATTGCATAACCTGGATGAATCCTTAAGAAGCATCAAATATTCCTGGGAAGTACACATTTTGTTTGGCTATGTCTGTGGTTTACTAATTGTTGGTGACCCAAATAAAAAAAAAGCTGAGCTCAAAGCTATTTCCCAGGAAACCTGTTTGGCAATACTGCAGAGTTTACAGGAACTGACTTGCAATGCTCTTCCTTTGGGATCACTGAAAAAGTTTGAGAATATTGTATGGGAACTGTGTTTCATTGCATTTCCAGAACAATCAAGCCACATTGTGAAAATGCTAGAATACTGCTATCCTGCACTAGGAACTACCTTTATGAAGGAATGTTTTGATTGGTCAGGTCGTTTTCTAATTCATTGTGATTTTGAAACCTGTGAACATATTTGCAAAAAGTTCCTTGAACAGAAAGAATATGGAGATGAGGATGCCTCCAAATTGTTGCTGAATTTTTTTAGACATTTACCAGTAGATATCACGGTTGACATGCTACACAAACTGATTTTGAGAAAGTGTCTGCCTCGGGAGGAGTTGTTGGGTGAACTTGAACTATTAGTTATACATCATTGTAAGAAGTATTCCAGTACAAAGGATTTTAGAGCATTGATCAAATTGGTTGATCTTGTAACTACACATCCAGAAGTCATGATTCCTAAAGTGATAAAAGTTATTGAAGATACTGTTGTGCAATTTACAAAAGGTTCAGTGAAGTCTGGCTCTATTAATACTGATGCCCTGATAAAGCTTATAGAGTCACCAGTTCTTTTCAAGTCACAAGAATCTTGTAATTCTCTAAATGTAATGATAGTTGTATCAGAAAATCCAGCTGTCCATCAACTGTTTCTCAAGACTCTTGAAGGTGAACAAATTACTGGTGTATCTGATGAACAGATCTCCATGTGGGTAATGAAATGGTTCAGTACAGCAGTCAAGCATCACTGCTGTAACCAGCAACACAAATCTACATGTGATGATTTACCATTTGTTTATAAACATCTTAGTGTTTTACTGAATTCACAATTCATCTCAAAGAGAGAAACGCTGACAATGGAATTAAAAGAAGAAACATTAAGGTTTCTGTATTCCTTACCCTTAAAAGAATTAATAAAAAGTCTTTGTAGAAAGGAGTATGCTGAACAATTTGATATGCCAGATGTCTTTGGTGAACATCTCCTCAAGCTGTGTAGTGGATCTGGTGGAAAGGAAAATATTCTCACTACTATTGGAACATCTTCAACAGGAATTGCTTTCGATGTTGGAACTCGGTATGTATTTTATGATTACAAGAAGAGTTAATTCAATACTTTTTTTCTTTTTTTTTTAAATTATAGTGACATCTGTATAGTTTTATCTTGAATCATAAACGCGAAACGATAAACATGAAAACATTTTAAAAAATGTTATCACATCAGTAAAAACCACCCACAAATTGTATATATTTTACATAATAGAATAAATAATATGAATAAGGAATAAAAGTTATTAATTTTAATTCCCATATATGTATAAAAAGTAAGAGTATTCAGTACAGTGTCCTGAAAATTAATAAAAGATCGCACCGTAGAAGCGTTTGACAGCCACAGCTAGCAATGTTTAGACAAAGAGAGTAATAACGTCATCACTGATTGGATGAAATTTGACCTCTTCTGTTTCTAGAGATAACAGTACATGTAGCTGTTTTGCTTACTCCCAGTTGTTAAAAAAAAAAAAGGAAACCTTTAGTTAATTTTAAAATCCTTTATAATTATTGGATACACTATACAGTCAACAATAAATACATTTATAGATTATTTCAATATATTTTATGGTATTTTAAGCAGTTTGTATTGCACAAAAGCCTCTTGCTTCGGACCCGACAGAGCTCCGCACATGGCCTCATAGGTGTTGACAGGTGTTGATTGTAACCAGTTGCAAATTCTGGTCCTTTGTTTTAATTGGAGTGTAATACTTTGATGGCTCTCTAACCAAGAATTGTGCTATCGGTAACGTCTGTTTAATCTCTTGACCGGCTCAGCGACTTTGACAAATGAGTAGCTGAGTGGCAGGCGAGTGACACTAGTCACTGGCGATATACTTAGGCAGACTTTAAAATCACAAAGTCAAACCAGCCATATTGAACACTATTTATTAATTTATTTTAAATTATGCACAAGATACCGATGTCTGGGCAGGCCGGTCCACTTGACGTATAGGAAATTGTTCCAATAATAGAAATGGACAGGTGCTTCGGACCGACAAGAATGACAAAAATAATAATTTCGGTCTCAGAGATCGAGAATCGGTCCCAGACCGGCAAAAAAGGGCTTTTCCCCACCTCTGCTTAAGACATATATAAGGGCAGTTCCACGAACAATTATACCTCTGGAGTGAAATTTTCCCCCTTGTTCTGCCTTTATTTTTCACATAAAATTATCTTTTAATAATCAATAAACAATAAAATAACCAGGTTTTAATTAAAAACTTTGCCATGTGACCTGGCAGCCATATTTTATTTGTGCTATTTCCTCAGAATAGAACCCAAATTGCACTGAAATCTTTTTTTTTTTTAAATGTCATTAAAATTTGATGAATATGGTAACGGTAAGTATTGCATTTTGTTTCTAAGATCTTAATGGTAATTCCCAAACAACACAAATGAATAAATTTGGAATAGATTTTTATGAATAAAAACTTGAACTTATAGTATTCAACTCAACTGCCGGAACTATACCATATTCAACGCTACTATTTATAGCACATGGTTACCGGAAATGCCCTTTGTGATATGTAAACAAAGTTGGTGCTTGGTTTGAATTGCCTAGTAAAACATGCTTAAAATGCTATTTTGAACAGAAAACAGACGAAAACAGTGACAAATATTATATTTAATGAGCGCGATTCCAAAACTTGAGAATGGAACACTACTAACCAACGAGCTTTTAATCCACGATAGTTAAGGCATACGGCAGTCACTTTTTGGATCCTTGTTTTGGCTTCGTACACAATAAATAAAACGTCTCCAACCATAATTTTGTGATATGATATATTTGACAAAAGGTACTTTTTATTTCTTTTCATCTTTTAAAACTTCAAATTAATATTTTGTCCAGAATTATGAAAAATAACAAAATACCAACCTGTAAACAGTGTTGTCTGCTTCTTATAGGAATTTGACAGGGGTCAAGGTTAGTAGACTAGTTTTTATTTTAATGTGGCGAAGCATTGTAATAATTAATACAGCTAATTTTGAATTTAAATTATGTTAGTATTCCAATAAACGTCACTTTGCATCTCCTTACAATAACTATAAACTGGGTGCATGATATTTCCTTTTTGGAAAAATTCCAATGTAAAATTGCTATTTTGAATTTTTGTTTTTAACAATACTAATGTACCTGAATGTGTTTGAACAAAATCTTGTGATTAAAAAATTGTACCTTTTACAAAATATGGATTTTTAGTGAAATTACAGTAAGATATGCTATATTTGTGTACGAAGCCAAAACAAGGGTGCGAAAAGTGACTGTGGTCGACTTTTGCAACAATGATGTCCCTTCAAGTAGAAAACTTGGATGAACTGACAACCGGATTATTCAGTGGAGCGATGATTTATGGAGGCACATTTAATATAAACTTAAACTTTTCAGCAAGGAATAATTCCATCAACATCAATAAAAGAAAACACACTGATGACGACACAGACATTGAGTGAACAATTCTTGACATTTTTCTGTGTTAATAAAACAGGCATGCTGAAGGTGTTGTGATGTATTACGAGCAAAGTAAATATTATATTGTTCGTAAATTTTAGCTATTACATTGTCTTTAAAATGCAATATCATTAAAATTATAGGCAACGTTTCACTCGTTCTTTCTTATATCAGGTTATTGTGTAATAATTGGTGGTTCATCGGTCTGCCTAGTTACACAGCTGACCTAGTTGTGTAAATTTAGAAATCCCCATCATTAGCTAGCAGTGTTACATTTTTAAAATTATTATTTTGAGAAAAAGTTTTCCAATTTAGGGTATGTAATAAATACAAAACTACATACAATGTCTATGTGGTTTTCTGATTGCTGTATTCCACCTGCGGCATTGGAGTTTCCTTCAGGAAATACACTAGTGGAATACAGAAATCAGAAAACCACATGTACATGTATGTAGTTTTGTCTATATATTTCTTGGAAGCAAATGTAAGATTTTGAAATATGCTAATTCCCAAACTGGAGTGAGTGCTATAAAACAATTAACAATAAGTTTCAGAATTTTCTTGACTTCTTGCACTTGTAAGTTTTATAATTTATTTGTTATCATGCACATCTGTGTAAAACTATAGAAAAAAAAAGTTTTCAAGAACTACTAATACTGTCACTCCTTAGAAGTTAATCTAAAGATGTCTATTTCACTAAAATAAAATAATCATGACTCGGTTAACACTGTTTTTAAATAGATACATGTATGTAGATGATAGCAGTTTCACAAGAATCAATGCATATACATGTACCCTTATACTTCACAATATATATTCATGTATACCTTTTAATGTCAGATGCACTTAGAATTTATTTCATTAGATATATTGTATTGCATTGTTGGTGATGCCAGAGGTATACATTGCTTCATTAGCTTAGATTAGTATATGTACAGTACTGTTTATTGTAAACTGTATCTATAATGTTCAATAATAATTCATGTTTCCACAGGTGTCAATCACTGCAGAACTTAAACCAATCAAAGCGCACTATTTCCACACACCCCTAATGCTATATTGTCCCACAAGCAGTGTTTTTATGTTGATCAGCGTTAAAGTTATATTCTCTGGTTACCATGTTATAACATCATGTACATATATGAAATACAAGCTCAAATGCTCTTTTAAAACACTTGTGTGTGTTCGCTATGAACGGAGATCGTCAAAAGTATACGCTTGATTCGTCGCCTGTGCCACCATAGCTCAGCAAAGCAAAAACGACAGCCTCTTGTCTGTTTCAGTTAATACATGTACGTTTGCCGATTTTAAATTGTAGAGTTCATCTAAAACAAATTAAGAGAAATCTTGCACTGTACGAAGATCGTTCAGTTGAGGATATGGTACTAGAGTCTTTCGTTAAAACTTGTTTGATCTTGACAACGTATTAATTATCGACAATCAAACCTACCTATTTCAGAAGTAATATTTTATAAAGTGTTAGTAGAACTTTCAAAGTTTAGTTTGTATATTAGTAACACATTAATCATGTATATATATTTTAAAATAAAATATACTAAAGTAGACGAACATTTTCACTTCTTAATTTTATGTGTTAAAATCGACAAATTCAAATAAGTATTCTTTTGTTTGGAAAAGGTAAAGTTAGTGGGGGAGGGGGTGTTTAACGACATCAGAGTTTAATAATCATCCGATACCGTACACCCGAATATAAAATGTGTTGAGTGCGTCGTTGAATAAAACATATCCTATCCTTTCTTCCATCTCCTGTTGGATGTCTAACATTTGGTAATTTTGACATATAATTTTGGAGAGGAATCTGGTGCATGTGCAGGGGGAAGGTATTGGAGGTCAAAACTCTTAGTTGCCCAAGCTTAAAAAAATTTGAAATGTATTTTCTGAGGGACCATGGCCCCATATAAACTGATCACGCATTTTCAAAAAACACCTTTTTAGTAATTAATAAAAAATAACATATATTCTTGAAAAATGTTACGTAAATCGAACACGGTACCCTCTTCCTTTATCGCTAGAGCGTTACATAATTAGTAACACCCCCTTACATTTAACGCTTATGCCGATAGCTGGCCACTGTCAAAATTTCAAGGCAAATCACCCACCCACTGACCCCTGAAAAGGTGTTGTACCATACCTCTATGGATATAAATATGTTTTGGAGGTACTTGGTGACGGGCAACCTAGGGAGACACCACAGCAACAATGAGGTCTAATTAACGAGCTACTCTCGATCTACTAAGTTCAAAACTATACTAGCTCCGTTACCATTTCAAGTTTGATTGACCATTCAAAAACTGTGCCAAAATTCCTTCATACTGAAATGCACACGTTTTCTCTTTGGCATATTAACCGCTGCATTCAAAATTCCATAGCCCCACCACCACCCCCTGCCTGTTACCGATCTTGATCGGGCTGC